>SJYC01084843.1:0-89191 GCA_006408675.1 Madoqua kirkii
AAAGAATCTGCTTTCAGGGCAGGTGACCTGGATTTGAGCCCTGGGTTGGGAAGATCCCTCGGAGAAGGGAAAGGCTACCCATTCCAGTATTCTGACCTGGAGAATTCTAGGGTCTGTATAGTCCATGGGGTCGCAAAGAGTCGGATATGACTAAACGACTTTACATATGCATAAAAGAACAAAACACTCGACTACAAAATGGAAATATATTCATTAAAAAATATGCAACAGACTGTCATTAAAACATCTCTTTCTCAGATTCAGATAGGCAACAAGGCTAACTGTGTCTTCCAGAAAAGCATTTTTTTCAATATGTCATATATATATATAAAGGCTGTAGAAAGGATAGGTTATGGACCTGGTGTGAACAGTGTGACATGGATAAAGGTGACATTGTCCATGAGTTTGGGGATGCATGGAGCCTAGCCTCTTGGTTACCCAGGCATGGAGCTTAAGTCCTGGGCACTTCTGGATATGAAGATCCAGTGGGGAGTTAACCATTTGCTGAGACACAGGAACTGGACAATTTAATCTTTGCGAATACCTTTCAAGTTTGAACTTTTATCTCCATTTTATAAACAAGGGTAAGGTTTCTCATCTCATCCTCATCCTCTGCTGACCCCTTCTCCTTTGCCTTCGATCTTTCCCAGCATCATGGTCTATTCTGAGTTGGGTGAGATGGTTAGATAGCATTGCTGACTCAGGGGACATGAATTGGAGCAAACTTCAGTTTATAGTGGAGGACAGAGGAGCCTGGTATGCTGCAGTCCCTGGGGTCACAAAGAATTGGACACGACTTAGCAACTGAACAACAAAATTTCTCATGGAGTTGAGGATTATAACCTGAAGCCAAAATGAAATGGGTGTAGTTCACGCACTGTTTATGTAGATGAACATGTAGACCTGAGCTTTGGTTCTTTAAAGGCAAAGCTTGGTATATTAAAAAAAAATTGGAAGGATGGGTTTGTCATGAGAAAAAGTCACAGAGCTTTTATTATGAAGACATATGGCATTGGGTCTTTTTTGGGATTCACATTTTAAAATCTCAAGTCCTACCCCAGACCTCTCCTGATCTGATAAAAAGACCCCAAGAACCCAAACCAACCAACCAAATAAAAACAAAAACCCACCCATAAGCTCTTGTCTGTGTTACCTTTTTTTTTAAAACAGCACACATTGTTGGTTTTTTTTTTAAATTTCTTTATTTAACTCTACCAGAATCTTCATTGTGTCATGTGGGATCTTTCATTACTGCCTACAGATTCTCTAATTGTGGCCTGAGGGCTCAGTAGTTGCCCTGTGGCATGTGGGATCTTAGTTCCTGGACCAGGGATTGAACCTGAGTCCCCTGCATTTCAAGGCAGATTCTTAACCACTGGACCACCAGGGAAGTCCCTGTGTTAATTTTTGAATCAGTGAGAAGTAATGCAAATATTAAGAGATGGAATGGGACTTAGCTGTCACATAGTCCTACACTTCAGTTTTGGGGTTGCAGAACCTGAAGTCTGGAAGGGTTAAAAGGCAGATGCGAGGTCTTACAATTAGGGGCACCATGGGGCTGGAGCCCATTCTGGCACTTATTTGTGTAGGTGACACTGCTTTACCTTGAAATCAGCACTTGTTTCTTGGGAGGGAGTACATTACTCCCTCTTTCATTTCAAAATGGTAGTAACATTATTTGTCACAAGTTACAGAAATATTTTATTTTTTATTCTGCAAACCTTAGCTTGCTTATCATTAAAATTTTTTTTATTGGAGTGTAGTTGATTTACAATGTTGTGTTAGTTTTTTTTCCATACAGCAAAGTGAATCATTTATACATATACATATATCTATTCTTTTTTAAATTCTTTTCCCATATAGGTCATTACACAGTATTGGGTAGAGTTCCTTGTGCTGTACAGTAGGTTCTTCTTAGTTATATGTTTTATATATAATAATGTGTATATGTCAACCCCAAATCTCCCATTTTATCCCTCTAGTGACAATAAGTTTGTTCTCTACATCTGTGACTCCATTTCTGCTTTGCGAGTGAGTTGATTTGCAGCATCTTTTTAGATTCTACATATAAGTGATATAATCATATTTGTCTTTTTCTGACTTATTGATCTCACTGTGACAGTCTCTAGGTCTGTCCATGCTGTTGCAAATGACATTACTTCATTCTTTTTCATAGCTGAGTAATATTCCATTGTATGTATGTACCACATCTTCTTTAGCCATTCATCTGTTGATGAACATATAGCTTGCTTTCAGGTCTTGACCATTGCAAAACCGTGGTGCCGTGAACAAACTGCTTGTATCGTTGTGAGTTAGAGCTTTTTCCAGATATATGCCCAGGAGTGGGATTGCTGGATCATACGGTAGCTCTGTTTTTAGTTTTTTAAGGGACCTCCATACTGTTCTCTATAGTGTTGTTTTAGTTTACATTCCAACCAAAAGTATAGGAGAGTTCCATTTTCTCTGCATCCTCTTTAGCATTTATTGTTTATAGATTTTTTGATCATGGCCATTCTAATTGGTGTGAGGTGATACTTCATTGTAGTTTTGCTTTTGCAGAAATATTTTAAATATTGCTCTAGATTTCTTTGAACATTGAATAGGTTTCTGAACATATCCTCCCTCCTCTATCAGTTGGAGCTTGCTCATGCAAAGAAAACAATTTTAATGTGATCTTTAAAAAAAAAAAAGCCATAGGTCACCTCTTGCCTTTGTCATCCTGTTTCCAAGACGTTCCAAAGGCCAACAAAACAAGCTACCTCCTAATCATCTGATTGCTTGCTCCTGTAGTTCCTTGGCACCAGAAGGCTGCAGGTTCAAGTTTAGGGACTGACAACATGCTGATCCAATCACCAAATATTTATTTGACACTGTTGACTTTCTGTGGTAGTTAAAAAAAAAAATCCCGGTAGTTAAAAAAAAAAATCCCTCATTGTACCAGGATACCTTAGTATAAGGCAATGAAAGTTGAGATTGATAAACACTGCTCTTTCATCTGTATGACAGTAGGGTTTATTTCACATTACTTGTCATTAGGAGATAGGCTAGTTATGTAAGAACATATTCAATGCTTAACAAACTTTTAAATATAATGCTGAACACATTTACTTTAAAAACACATTGATAATTTGGTTTTATATATAAAACTGCTTTAGAAGTTTTTCCCTGTGATAGTTAAGTAAAAATAAAATAACTAGTGTTCTGCTTTAGAGGCTAAACTCTCCTTTCTTCCACTAGAATATGTTCTTTTTTTTTTTTCTGTTAGAATCTTGTAAAATCAGGTCATAGAATAATGTGTTGCCATGGCAGAATCCTATAGAAATTTCTATATTCTTTGGAAGCCTTCAGTTGGTTTACATCCCGACTTTACTGGCTCTTTGGTTTTCAAATGTGTTTTTGGCTGCCCACTGTTTGCCATCTAGTTGATTTGTTGCTGGGTCCCTGGCTCCCATGGCTGCCCACTGTGCCTACATGCTGCTGGAGACATTTAATATAAACCCAGAAAGCTCACTTTGAGAAAAGTCTTTTATTCTTCTCTGCCTCGAATGTAGAAAACAGAGAACAGACATTTTCCTGGTTTTAGCCATAGTTGAAAAGAGATTTAAATTTACTTCTATATGATGTTTATAGAATGTGCATTTTGGGTTAAGACCAGTGTCAGCTCTTTAAGGAAATGGCAAGAAGATAGGTAGATTATTTTTTGGAACCAAACCTTGCCCTGCACACTCACCCTCACCCCCAACCAATTTGTCTCTCAAGCATTTCCTTCAGTTTTGGACAAATGAATATAAATTGTATATGTCTAGTGATAGTCTTTCAATACCCTGAAATTCCCAACTTTTTCCTCTTAACTTTTTATTAATTCTACTGTATTTTAAAAAGTTCTCCTTTGACTCTAAATTTTCCTTTTTTCTATTAGTAACCACATCTCTTTCCTTTATAGTCAAGTTTCTGGAAAGAGTAGTTTATATTTAGTCCCTTGATGTTTCTCTTTTCCCAATCACTCTTTTCTGTGGTTCTGTATCCATTGGTTTTCTGTCCAACTAATGAAATTATTCCAAAAGAATTACTCTGTTGCCTCATGCTGCATAACAAATCATACCAGAATTTAATGGCTTAACTATCTGATATCAATTGTCTATTATCTCTGAATAGCTATCTGTTGTCTCTCTTGAGTCTGTGGGATGCTGAGCTCAGCTGGATGGTTCTTCTGTATCACATGTCATTAGCTAGGTGCAGTCATCTGTAGGCTTGACTAGGTTGGAATGTCCAAGATAGTTTGCAAATTGGTGCTCGAGTGTCAGTTAGAACAGTGGTTCACAACTTTTTTTGACCCCAGGGACCGATTTTCTGGAAGACAATTTTTCCACAGACTGAGGAGTTGGGGGATGGTTTCAGGATGATTCAAGTGCATTATGTTTATTGTGCACTTTGAAAATGAAAGTGTTAGTCACTCAGTTGTGTCTGACTCTTTGCAACCCCGTGGACTGTAGCCCTCCAGGCTCCTCTGTCCATGGGGCTTACCAGGTAAAAATAGCAGAGTGAGTTGCCATTTCATTCTCCAGGGTATCTTCCTGACCCAGGCATCAAACCCAGATCTCCTGCATTGCAGGCAGATTATTGACCACCTGAGCCAACCTGGGAAGCCCTATTATTTCTACTCTAATGCTGCTGCTGATCTGACAGCAGGTGCTGGCCGGCAGCCCAGAGGTTGGGGACCCCTGAACTAGGAGATCTCTTGAGCTGTTGACTAGAATGCCTTGGTTTTTCCCCATTTGGTCTCCCTGTGTGATTTGGACATTTCATAGCATGCTAACTGGGTTCTGAGGGAGTATTCGCCAATGAAAGGCAGAAGCTGAAGGTCTCTGCAGGCCTGGCCTAGGAAGTTTTACATTCTCACTTCTTTCCATATTTTTTTTGGGTGAAAACTTGTTACAGGTCCAGCCAGATTCAAGAGGAGGGGATAGAGAGACCACCTCTTGACCAGTTAGTGGCACAATCACATTGCAGAAGAGCTATCGGATGCTGAAGCCATCTTGTAAATGCAATTGCAAGGAAGATCTGGCCCATAATGTCTGTTTTGCTGTATTGAGAACCGATGTCTGTCTTTGCAATGTGAATTCCCCTTGGCCACTAGATGCACATTCTTGGGGACTGTCTGTCCCAGGCTCTGCAAATGTGTTTGCAGCCTCTGCAAACACATCCACCTGCCTGGCCTTCCTGTCTCCAGACTTGCAAACCACTTCAATCCACTTTTTACACTGCTGTCACAATGACTGATGTTTTGATGCAGCATGAACAGCTAAACATCTCTCCTGATTTAAAACTCATCAGTGATTCCCCATGGACTTAAGATAATGTTTATACTTTCTTCCATGACTCATAAGATATTTTATGATTTGGCTTCTCTCTCATTTCCTATTATATTTTTCTAGTTCAAGTTCAGCCATCCTGGCTGCCTTGTGCTTTCCAGAGTTGCTATGCTTTCTTATGCCTTTTGGCCTTTGAATCTGCAGAAATGCCTCTGTCTCAAGTAGTGTGGTCAAATCTCCTTCAACTCTAGGCTTAAGTCAACTCTTCCCGAAACTTTTCCTGTACCTTCCACCCCTCCTCAGCACTGAGCTAGAGGGGGATTCTCCCTTTGGTTTCTTCTCTGAAGACCCATGAATGCCCTTGCATTAATCTCATGCTCCTGAATCAACCATAATGCCAGGCTGTCCTGTTTACATTTTCTACTCATATTCTGCAAGCCAGTCTGTTAGTTTTTTGAGGTCACTGGGTAGTGTTTGCTCTATAGTGCTCATACATATTTGAGGTTTAACAACTGTTAAAAACAAGAAGGACTGAGAGCTGTTGGTTAGCATTAATATAATGCACATACTTAAGATTAATTGGAAGTTGAGTATTGATTGATGGTGAAGTGGTTGAATAATTATCCATACTATTAAATATTTTGCATCTATTAAGCAAGTTAGAATAGTCTACATTAAACTAAAAAGAAGTCTATGATGTATTATTAAGGGAAAATGCATGAAAAACGTTTATCATATAATATAAATAGAAATCTGTATATACGTTTGTATGTTTGTATGAACAGAGCACACATGGAAAGATATGCTTCAAACTGCAACACTGACAGTAAACTTGTTTATTATTGTAATTAACAGTCAACAGGTAAAAAAGTAAGCAATGCTATTCAGAAATTAATTTCAAGATCAGATATGAACTTTTAGACAAGCAAGAAACATAGGGAATAGTGTAGAAGAATATGTATTATTTTAGTGGCCTAGGGGATGTTTACAAAAATAGAGATTTAAAAAAAAATTTGCTGTGTGTCTTATATATAAGGTCTTTTGAATGTTTATATATGTATGAAATTAAGTCTATAAAGGTTTAGAACAAAATGTTAACAGTAATTAATATTATCTGGATGGCAGGTGACTTTTGCTTCTTCTTTTGGCTTATCTGTGTTACATAATTTCAAAACAATGAGCACATCTTATTTCCATAGTAGAAATGACGTTATTTCTAAAAACAGAAGATAGTACGTGAAAAGTGGTACCATTAAGCTGTGTGATATCTGAATACCTAAGACTTGAAAAAGCAGGGGTAGTACGAAATTACAAAATGAATCAGAGTGAATCCATTTGAGAACAGTAGTTGTCACATAACATTTTTCTTCCCTTTTTGTAGCAAAGACTGAAGGAAGAGAAGGAAGCTAAGCGGGCTCGTCTGGATGGGAGGCATGACTACTTATTTGGGATTGTAGCTTCCTGTGTGGACATAAACAAAACTGAAGTGGAGGATGCCATTCTTGAGGGGAATCAGGTGCGATGCATTTGCGTTCCCACTGACCTGATTATGGAGGGCACAGTTCATGCTGTCCTACGGCAGGGTCTGTGCTGGGCCTTAGGGAAGGGTGTCTGTTTCAGCATGGACAGGACCCCGTTCTGACTTGGTACAGGTGATGGTGATGGCAGAATGAGCTTGAGGCTCTCCAGCTTTCCATGTTAAAATCTTCACTTGAGTTCCATCATCCTAACAGAGATGTTTGTGTCCTTCTACATCCGGTGAAGCTGGGCTTGGGCGCCATTTTGGAATCTGAGGTTAGAGAACAGAATCTCCTCTCAGTTGCCAATTTTTTTTTTTTTTTTTTTTTTTTTTGAGTTTATCCTGTTCTGTCCTGGGAGATTGAATCATGCCATAGTTCCCTGCCATAGACTTTGGTTTGGCAGCTGAATCTGGTTTCTTTTGTTCCTGACCTTGACTTTCATTTTCTGCCATGTGGCAGCCCAGTTGGCAGACCTCTAGATGTACACACAACCTCATGGATGGGACGAAGTTGCTAGATGGTGGAGCAGTCATATGTGTTCTCATCATGGTGGTTTTCCAAGGTTATTGGAATTTAATGTTATTTTTCTATAGTGTGTTAGACTGCATTTTGAAAAATGTGGTCTCTCTTTCTGATCTGTAATTGGGTGAAAAATTAAGTATATTTATATCTGCCTTTAACAGCTCAGCACTTTAAGAAGTTAGCCAATATTAAGGGACAATCTCTTTTCAGATGTGTGGATGTAGCAAATACTTTTACGATTCATCAGATCACTTCTTTGAATTTAGCCTTTACTGTGGTAAGATGTTTATTCTTTTGTGGCTTTTATGTTATAAGAAATGTGCTCTATATGGTTTAGGTAAACTGAAGTCTTACCCAAATAAGAAAGATGATAATAAATGCTGATTTAAACCTGGTTTCTGATTCAGAACAAAGCCATGACCTTGCCTTTCCTTTTTCCCAGATTGAAAGAATCGATCAGCTTTTTGCTGCTGGAGGTCTTCGTCACCTCATGTTTTACTATCAGGATGTGGAGGTAGTGGAAACAGGTATTTAAAGTTGATGTCACATAACCCAGAAATGTGTTGTTAGATTTACCCAAGGAGGCGTGAAGCAGAGGCCACTGTGAGCACTTTTATCTGGGGGGATGGGACACGTGGGGAGTGGGGGGTGAGGCCCAGGGAAACAGGTCCTGTTTTTACCTCAAGCAAAGGACAGGTAATGGTGGCTCTGTAGCCTGGTTGTTCTAACTTCAGTTGGGATATTTTGTTTTCCTTTTCAGGCTGTGCTGGTAGCTAGAGAATGATAAAATCATTTACATTTTGATTTCCTTTCCTTACATGTTAGTTTATTCTGTGCCATTATGTTCTAGAACTTCTACTGGGCATCTGTTTTTCTCTGTTTCTTTTGAACATAGGAGGAATTATTGCCAAGACGCGTAACTGGAGTTTTTTTTTTTTTTTTCTAAGTTAAATATCACATCATGTTTATTTTCTACTGACTGTGACTCAAATGAATAGTATTGAATGACAAGTTTAGTCATTTTCACCTAAGATAAACTTGCAAATCTCTATGTGGATTCTATTGATATATCTCCTTCTACTTTTATGAATTGATATAATTTTAAAGCCAAACTAGGGACATAAATATATTATGATTATATTAAAATATCATATGCAATCCCTTTATGACCTTTTTGATGAAAGAGAAGATAGTTGTTGCTCTTGGCATAGAATATGATGATGCTTTTTGCTTAAAAACTGAGGAAATTATGCATGCATAAGTGACTGGCATTTTCCTTAGATTATCTGTTTTATATTTGTGATCAGAAAGGACATTGTATTTTGAGTAAAAAAAATCAAAACAAGACAGAAATTTGAGTCCTGTTCCAGATTGCAAAGCATAAGCTCAGTTGTTAACTGAGTGAATGTGAAGTTCGCCCATGAACTCTTCATGGGGTGAAGCTGGCCTTTGTGTGTCAACCTTACGTTGAACACAGAGGGTTCAGGGGATGCAAACGTAAGTGCAAGCTTGTTTTTGTTTCCCACTCTCCCTTTAAACCTTTTCAGTAGGAGCAGCTTTTCTTCTGAACTTAAATTGCAATTCAGACAACCCTGTGAACTTTGCTGGATATTTTTAGATAAAAATACAGAGTGAAGTAAGCCAGAAAGAAAAAGAGAAATACATTAATGCATATATGTGGAATCTGGAAAAATGGTACAGATTAACCTATTTTCAGGGCAGGAATAGAGACTCAGATGTAAGAATGGACCTATGGACATGGGAAAGGGAAGGATGAATTGGGAGACTGGGACTGACCTATAGGCACTGCCATGTGTAAAATAGACAGCTAGCAGGAACCTGCCGTATAGCACAGGGAGCTCAGCTAGGTGGTCTGTGATAACCTAGAGGGGTGGGGTGGGGGATGAGTGGGTGGCAGGGAGGCTCAGGAGGGAGGGGGCATATGAATGCATATAACGGATTCACTTCATTGTACAACAAAACCAGCACATCATTGTAAAGCAACTATAACCCAATTGAAAAAAAAGAATAAAATTTCCCATGGTTGCGTCCAATTACAAACACAGCCTCAATTCAGAAAGTAAAAACATCCAGCTGATCAAAGCTAGTGATCTAAAGCTAAATCTCTTCCACTCTTGGCCCTCCCCCTTTCCTTTCATCCCACCCACCCTTGCAGCAGAGGCCTCTGTGGGTCAGTATCTGCAGTGGGAGAGGAGCAGTGGGAGAGTTTCTCCTTCAACTCAGCCTTCTACCCCCTACCCACATCCTGTTAACCTCAGTTTCTTAGTGTGTTAGGGCAGAGATAATAGGGAAGAGGGAGCAGCGATGTTTTTACTTGGCTGGCAGCTGCCTTGAGCTAGCTGACCTGGAATTCTCTGGGCCTTGCTCAGATGAGAAGTCAGAGGAACAAAAGATGAAGTTAACTTGCTCCACGTAAATGGCTAGGATGTGCAGCTGGAGGTGGGAACCCTGGGAGACTGACTGTGGAGCCCACATCAGCCATCACTTTGTTGTCCTGCCTCCTCTGCGCCTTTCTGACTCCAGTGATCTGGAGGGCCAGCTGGATCAGAACAACAGGACATAGAAGTTCTGTAGTCATAACTGGATTTGGATCTTGGCTGTCTTGGTGTGTGAACTGAGGCGGGTCACAGCTGTCCTCAGGGTTGCAAGCAGTTTTAAAAATGTAGACATGGTACCAGCTGGGGCTTCCTAGGTGATGCTAGTGGTGAAGAACCTGCCTGCCAGTGCAGGAGACACAAGAGCCATGGGTTCGATCCCTGGCTCAGGAAGATCATGGCATGGCAGCCCACTCCAGTATTCTTGCCTGGAAAATCCCATGGACAGAGGAGACTGGATGGCTACAGTTCAGAGGGTCGCAAAGAGTTGGACATGACTGAAGACTTAGCACGCATGCATGGTACTGAGCAGAGGCCCTGACACACAACGTTTACTAGTAGATGCTGTCTCCTCCCTCACCCTTTCTCACCGGCCCCATCAAGGATGACTTGCAGCTCCAGCAAGAATTTGCTCTGGACTGAACTCTCTTATTCCTACTTCTTCCATTTCTGTGTTTCCCTGGAGCACCAAATTTGAAGTGAACTTGTGGTCTGGAATGAAGCAGACCCTTTTACTACTTTTTATTCTTTATTTTTTATTGAAGTGTAATTGACTTGCAATAT
Organism: Madoqua kirkii; assembly: GCA_006408675.1. Taxonomy (NCBI): domain Eukaryota; kingdom Metazoa; phylum Chordata; class Mammalia; order Artiodactyla; family Bovidae; genus Madoqua; species Madoqua kirkii. The sequence goes on from SJYC01084843.1 coordinate 10,534, forward strand.
TAGATTCACTTCAGCTGTACAGCGCAGAGATTCGGTATTTTTGCCTGTCACAAAATGATCGCTATATAAAGCAGATCCTTTGAGATTCCTTTAGGGTTCAGGCTAGAGGTGGTCCAAGGGGTGGAGCTTGTAGGGCACCAGGATGAGTCAGCATGACAATATTTTAACAAGGAAGCCTCATTCTAAGAGGCGACCACGTGGACATAGTATAGCATTTGTGGGACTAAAATCTTTTGCATTTGTAGGGCAACTTGGCTCTCCAGGAGGAGTAAATTCTGTCTCTGGAAAGATGAAAAAACCCAAGGTGTTCGTGACCGAGGGAAAAGATGTTGCTCTTACTGGGGTGTGTGTGTTCTTCATCAGGACCAACCCTGCCAGAGCTATCACCCCTGAGAACATCCATCGGGTAAGAGGCAATAGCTCCTAAATTGCCAAAGATCACAAAAATTCTACCCCCAAGATACATTCCCATGGAGACTACCTCTGTATTCATTAAATATTTAAACCTGCTTTCACAGAAATATTTTAAAGTCACTTAAAGCAAGCAGTTAAGAGGATAGTTCCTTTAAATCTGTTGAATAAGAGGAATTAATATTCAATTTATTAATGAAAATTGATATAACATTGTATGTATCTGTGTGCATGTAAAACAGTGAGGTTTTTTTCTTTCAAAAAGAATTCCCTGGGACTTCCCTGATGGTCCAGTGGCTTAAATACCGTACTCCCAGTGCAGGAGGCCCAGGTTCAATCCTTGGTTAGGGAACTAGATCCTGTATGCCACAGCTAAGAATTTGCAAGCCGCAACTGAAAATCCCAAGTGCCACAGCTAAGACCCAGTGTAGTCAAATAAATAAATGGATATTAAAAAAGAATTTCCTTTCTGGCTTACTTCACTCTGTATAATAGGATCCAGCTGGGAACCCTGGGAGACTGACTGTGGAGCCCACATCAGCCATCACTTTGTTGTCCTGCCTCCTCTGCGCCTTTCTGACTCCAGTGATCTGGAGGGCCAGCTGGATCAGAACAACAGGACATAGAAGTTCTGTAGTCATAACTGGATTTGGATCTTGGCTGTCTTGGTGTGTGAACTGAGGCGGGTCACAGCTGTCCTCAGGGTTGCAAGCAGTTTTAAAAATGTAGACATGGTACCAGCTGGGGCTTCCTAGGTGATGCTAGTGGTGAAGAACCTGCCTGCCAGTGCAGGAGACACAAGAGCCATGGGTTCGATCCCTGGCTCAGGAAGATCATGGCATGGCAGCCCACTCCAGTATTCTTGCCTGGAAAATCCCATGGACAGAGGAGACTGGAGGGCTACAGTTCAGAGGGTCGCAAAGAGCTGGACATGACTGAAGACTTAGCACGCATGCATGGTACTGAGCAGAGGCCCTGACACACAACGTTTACTAGTAGATGCTGTCTCCTCCCTCACCCTTTCTCACCGGCCCCATCAAGGATGACTTGCAGCTCCAGCAAGAATTTGCTCTGGACTGAACTCTCTTATTCCTACTTCTTCCATTTCTGTGTTTCCCTGGAGCACCAAATTTGAAGTGAACTTGTGGTCTGGAATGAAGCAGACCCTTTTATCTACTTTTTATTCTTTATTTTTTATTGAAGTGTAATTGACTTGCAATATTAGATTCACTTCAGGTGTACAGCGCAGAGATTCGGTATTTTTGCCTGTCACAAAATGATCGCTATATAAAGCAGATCCTTTGAGATTCCTTTAGGGTTCAGGCTAGAGGTGGTCCAAGGGGTGGAGCTTGTAGGGCACCAGGATGAGTCAGCATGACAATATTTTAACAAGGAAGCCTCATTCTAAGAGGCGACCACGTGGACATAGTATAGCATTTGTGGGACTAAAATCTTTTGCATTTGTAGGGCAACTTGGCTCTCCAGGAGGAGTAAATTCTGTCTCTGGAAAGATGAAAAAACCCAAGGTGTTCGTGACCGAGGGAAAAGATGTTGCTCTTACTGGGGTGTGTGTGTTCTTCATCAGGACCAACCCTGCCAGAGCTATCACCCCTGAGAACATCCATCGGGTAAGAGGCAATAGCTCCTAAATTGCCAAAGATCACAAAAATTCTACCCCCAAGATACATTCCCATGGAGACTACCTCTGTATTCATTAAATATTTAAACCTGCTTTCACAGAAATATTTTAAAGTCACTTAAAGCAAGCAGTTAAGAGGATAGTTCCTTTAAATCTGTTGAATAAGAGGAATTAATATTCAATTTATTAATGAAAATTGATATAACATTGTATGTATCTGTGTGCATGTAAAACAGTGAGGTTTTTTTCTTTCAAAAAGAATTCCCTGGGACTTCCCTGATGGTCCAGTGGCTTAAATACCGTACTCCCAGTGCAGGAGGCCCAGGTTCAATCCTTGGTTAGGGAACTAGATCCTGTATGCCACAGCTAAGAATTTGCAAGCCGCAACTGAAAATCCCAAGTGCCACAGCTAAGACCCAGTGTAGTCAAATAAATAAATGGATATTAAAAAAGAATTTCCTTTCTGGCTTACTTCACTCTGTATAATAGGATCCAGCTTCATCCAACTCATTAGAACTGATTCAAATGTATTCTTTTTAATGGCTGAGTAATACTCCATTGTGTATATATACCACAGCTTTCTTATCCATGGACTGCTGATGGACATCTAGGTTGCTTCCCTGTCCTGGCTATCTAAACAGTGCTGTGATGAACACTGGGGTACATGTGTCTCTTTCAATTCTGGTTTCCTCGGTGTGTATGGAGGGGGGTTCAGGATGGGGAACATGTGTACACCTGTGGCAGATTCATGTTGATGTATGGCAAAACCAATACAATACTGTAAAGTAATTAGCCTCCAATTAAAATAAAAAAATGTATATTAAAAAAATAAAAAATAAAAAAGTAAAGCAAACAGACAAAAAAGAATTTCCTATGCATCCTTTACTTAATGGCAAATTTCATACATTTAAATTAGGATTTGTTAAAGCAGCTATACCCTTGAACAGCACAAGTTTGAGCTGCCCAGGTTGGTTTACATATGGATATTTTTTTCGGTAGAAATACTACAGTATTATATGGTCCCTGGCTGAATCTGAGGATACAGAACCAGGCATAAGGAAGTTCGGATATGGAGGGCCGAGTATATGTTATATTTGGATTTTCTGACTGCGTGGAGGGTGGGAGCCCATTGCTCCCACGTTGCTCAAGGGTCAACGGTGTTACTTTATTTTCTGTGTAAAGAGCATCTGTACAAGTCTCCTTCATCCTCAATGGTTGCCTTGTCTGCTTACAGCAGATTAACTGGTAAACATCTGGTGTTCTATTTATTTCATGCTTTTATTTCAATGATTACAGATTAGTATAAAGCTTATGGCTTAACAAGGGGTCAGAATAATAATTTACTGAATTGACAGGAGACCCAGGTTCGATCCCTGGGTCAGGAAGATCCCCTGGGGGAGGAAATGGCAACCCACTCTAATATTCTTGCCCGGGAAATCCCATGGACAGAGGAGCCTGGTGGGCTACAATCCCTGAGGTCGCAGAGTCGGACACGACTGAGCGACTAAGCACAGCACAGCTCATTTATTTATTTGGCTGCTCTGGGTCTTAGCTGTGGCATGTGGGTCTAGTTCCCTGACCAGGGATCAAACTTGGGCCCCCTGCGTTGGGAGCGTGGAGTCTTAGCCACTGGACTACCAGGGAAGTCCCTGCTTTACTCATTCGACAGGTCTTCATTTATGAATGACAGTAGCTAGATTGCAGTTGAAGATCCTTTTTACGATAAAGGTTTTTCCCCATTGTTTTGTAGGAGGTGAGCTTCAACATGCTTGACACTGCAGATGGGGGTCTGCTCAACAGCATGAGACGTTTGCTGTCTGACATCTTCATTCCTGCTCTCAAAGCCACAAGCCATGGCTGGAGTGAGCTCGAGGGCCTTCCGGAAGCCTCCAGCCTTCAGCAGGAGTTCCTGGGCTCTCTGGAAGGCTTCGTGAGCATCCTGGCCAGCGCACAGGAGAGTTTGAAGGAGAAAGTAAGAACAGCTATGTTATTTTTTAAGTATCTGATGGTGAACAAATCAACACCCAGGTGTAATACTTCTCTTAGAGGCTCTTGATTCCACTACTTTGCAAATATTGAAAATGTACTGTGTGTGCTTTATTGTCCCTTGAAGATGTGGTAGGGACTAGATTTAAATTCCTGTCATTTGAAGCAATGAGTGCTTTGTGGGTTCCTTAGAAATACTGGCCATGGTGGAGAGTTTTACTCTGTCATGTCAGATGTTGGATTGAAAGAAGAGTATGAAGTGCTTCTGGTATTGCTCTGCAACTTAGAAGGAGAAATTTGGAGCCAGAGTGTGGTTTGTGGTGGTGGGGGAGGTTGGGGGTGATGATGATGGTAGGGATGGGAGGAAATTTTGAAGAGGCCGGAGGAGAGAAGAATGGATATATCTGAAGACAGTGGGTTGGGTCCTGTGGTCCAGCCAGTGATATAAGGGGCTGTTAAGAATGAGTTTGGCAGGGACTTTCCTGGTGGCCCAGTGGATAAGACTCCATGTGCCAAATGCAGGAGGCCCGGGTTCAATCCCTTGTCAAGGAACTGAAAGTGAAAGTGTTAATTGCTCAGTCATGTCTGACTCTTTGCAACCCATGGACTGTAGCCCACCAGGCTCCTCTGTCCATGGAATTCTCCAGGCAAGAATACTGGAGTGGGTTGCCATTTTCTTCTCCAGGGATCTTCCCTACCTAGGGATCAAACCTGGGTCTCTTGTTTGGCAGATGGATTCTTTACTGTCTGAGCCTTCAGGGAAGCAGAGACTACTTGATTTTTAAAGACATAATAAGAAGGAAGCATGCTGGAGTGGGTAGCCATTTCTTTCTCCAGAGGATCTCCCTGACCCAGATGTTGAACCCAGTCTCCTTCGTTGTAGGCAGATCCTTTGCCGTCTGTGCCGTCAGTGAGGCCCCGCTGTCAGGGGACTAAGATCGCATATACTACAGCTGAGCCTATGTGCTGCAACTACAGACGCCCAAGTGTCACAGTGAAGACCCAGCACAACCACACACACACACACACACACACACACACACACACAGAATAAGTCTGGCATTCGTGGGATTTGGCATCAGTAAAATTTGTGCCACCTACAGTGAGCCTGTGTTAGTGATTCCTTGGGGTAGAAGGTGGGGTAGATGCTTTTGCATGGTGAATGCAAAACCGTGACAGATGACAGCGCAGATCAGGCATGAGTGGGAGACACAGAAATGGATCCCGTGAGACCAATGACAAGATAATGCTCACTGCTCTCCAGGGAATACTGAGACCCTTTGGGACCTATTGGGATGTTGGCAGGGAGGCAGACAGTAGGCTTTCTAAACGATGTGGGATGGGAGAGTGGAGTAAATGATAGCCACACAGGGGGAGATGGTTCCAGTGAACATTTAAGTTATATTCGTAGTTGACTATGATACAGGCCACCTAAATGCAAGTTGAACCAAATTAAATAGTTATTCTGCTAAAAAGAGTACTGCTTTCACAGGTTTCCACTTTATATTGTGGTAGAGGTATTAAAAAAAGTGGCTGGATCTCACACAGGAGGGAGGCGATGCCACTTCATGAAACGCAGAAGCCTCCCCCATAAAACTAAGGCCAGGTCTAGGAGGCAGCTGGAAGGTGCGGTGTTGTGGAGGGGGGTGCTGAAATCTGAATTTAGAGGCTCACAGGGCTAGCTGCATCTTTCCCAGGAGGAAAATGTCCTTATTAAATACTGAGGTACTTCTGGATCGCGTGTGTGCATGCTAAATTGCTTCAGTCGTGTCCGACTCTTTGTGACCCTCTGGACCATAGCCCACCAGGCTCCTCTGTCCTTAGGATTCTCCAGGGAATGGGTTGCCTTTGCCTTCTCCAGGCTTTTGGTTTGAAAATGAAAGTGAAAGTCGCTTAGTTGTGTCTAACTCTTTGTGACCCCAGGGATTAGACAGTCCATAGCATTCTCCAATTCAGAATACTGGAGTGGGTAGCTTTTCCCTTCTCCAGGGGATGTTCCCAACCCAGGGGTTGAACCCAGGTCTCCTGCATTGCAGATGGATTCTTTACTAGCTGAGTCACCAGGGAAGCCAAAGAACACTGGAGTGGGTAGGCTATCCTTTCTCTAGCAGATCTTTTCAACCTAGAAATCCAACCGGGATCTCCTGCATTGCAGGTGAATTCTTTCTATGAGGGAAGTAAAAAATCCTGTTATTTTTTTTTTTCCTTTTTTTGGCTGTGCCCTGCATGTGGTAGGTCCCTGACCAGGGGCTGAGCCCAGATTCCCTGTAGTGGAAGCATGGATTCTTAACCACTGGGCCACCAGGGAAGACCCCTTTGGTTTCTCTGTCAAGTCAAAATCAAACACACCTTCTTTCCTACCCCTCTCTACCCCTCCCTCCCCAAATGAATCTGTGTATTTGCCATTGAACTCAGTAACTATGAGGTTTTTTCTTTTTTTGAACAGGGACATGAGAGTTTTTTTCTCTGGTTGGTTTCTCCATTGGATCACTAAGAGTCGGACATGACTGAGCGATTTCACTTTCACTTTTCACTTTCATGCATTGGAGAAGGAAATGGCAACCCACTCCAGTGTTCTTGCCTGGAGAATCCCAGGGACAGAGGAGCCTGGTGGGTTTCTGTCTATGGGGTTGCAGAGTTGGACACGACTGATGCGACTTAGCAGCAGCAGCAGCAGCAGTTTCAAAAAAGAATGTGATAGATTAGAGATGACCCTCCCCTCAATCATTTCTTTGAAGGTCCCCATTTTCTTTGGTTTCATGGGTTGAATCTTTAATTTCCAAAGTGAAAGTGAAGTAGCTTGTGTCCAATTCTTTGCAATCCCATGGACTGTAGCTTACCAGACTCCTCCCTCCATTGGATTCTCCAGGCAAGAGTACTGGAGTGGGTTGCCATTTCCTTCTCCAGGGGATCTTCCCAACCCAGGGATCGAACCCAGGTCTCCCACACTGCAGGGAGATGCTTTAACCCCTGAGCCATCAGAAAAGCCCTATCAGTTCCTGAGTTCTGTGATATTGTCTGTCTGTCTGTCTGTCTGTAGTTCACTCTTTTTTTTTGGACCCAAAATTTTAATTCAGACCAATCAGCTTTACTGGCATGCTCAATGGCTAAGGAGGATTCCTACACTGATTTCATGAGTGTTTCCCAGGGAGCAGGGTAGTTAGAGAGAATCTCCTTAAGATCCTTCTGGATCAACCAGAAGTGTGTGTGTGTGTGTATGTGTGCAGTGTGTAAAGTAACATCTTATTCTTTAACTTTCATTGTAATCAGGTGAACCTTCAAAAGTGTGACATATTTGAACAGAAAACCTTGAAGGAACCCATAGACTTCTTGACTCTAGCTAATAACCCCGAGACTATGGAAAAAATAGAAGGTTGTATGAAAGTATGGATCAAACAAACAGAACAGGTAATTTTCAGAAACCAAACATCAGAAACTAGCTCTCTGAACACTGACTACTTCACATGCCATGTGACAGAGCCAGCTAGTGGAAGAAGGTTATGTCACATCCCTCTTCCATCTGCCCAAGTATTTTACTGCAAGTCCCTAAAAACAGTTCATTGCAATGTTAATTTATTGTCATTAGTTAAGAAGAGATAGTAAGAATTCTAGGAGATGACAGTAAATGACTTTATATATTTGTCTACCTAAAAGACTGCAGTTGGCCAGGTTTTTCCTCAAGATGTAGTTACTTTGGAGAGAATGCCTATAGGTGTACAGGAGTTTTCTAATTCAATGTGTCTTCCAAAACAAAGCTCAGGACTTAATTGTTAAAAAAAATTTCAGAAAAGTGAAAGCTAGGTGTTCCATCCAATTATTGATGTTACATCAATAATGGAAATTAACCAACTGAAGGCATGAGGACTTTGCAAGGCTGTATTTCTCTGAGGTTTTAAGTGAATAAGCCAAAGAAAGTTTAGAGATCAGGTCCTCCAAAAGTTCATGAAAGCTCCTCAAATAAGTAGTCTTCACTTAGAATGAGTCAATTAAATTTTTCCTGAAATTTAAAAAATGGATACATCTCAGTTTAGTAAAAGACTGTCATTCAAAGCATGCAAATGAATAAAAATACATCATGACTTAGACAGCAGAATTTACTTCTTTCCTTATATTTTGCTTAAGTGTAACTTTTAACTCTCCAGCCGACTCGTTGGCTCATGGTTCTCCTGTGCGTTCACAGGTCCTTGCTGAAAACAACCAGCTGCGGAAGGAGGCGGATGACCTTGGGCCTCGAGCAGAGTTGGAGTACTGGAAAAAAAGACTGTCTAAATTTAACTACCTTTTGGATCAGTTGAAGAGCCCAGATGTGAAGGCTGTATTGGCAGTGCTTGCTGCTGCCAAGTCGAAACTTCTGAAGGTTGCTTTTTGCTTTATGAAGTGGGAATGGAAGTTCTTTATGCATATGTCATAGAGTAATTAGGAACAGAAAAATGTTATTCTACCTTAATGAAAAAGTACCTTTAAGATTAAATGATACTGCCCTTTCATAATTGGATAAACTGTAGAAATAGCCTTTGAATGAAAGGTATTTATTGGCTGATGTACATGTATGTATGGGCTTCCCTGGTGGCTCAGATGGTAAAGATTCCATCTGCAGTGCAGGAGACCCGAGTTTGATCTCTGGGTGGGGAAGATCCCTCTGGAGAAGGGAATGGCTCCCCACTCCAGTATTCTTGCCTGAAGAATCCCATGGACAGAGGACCCTGGCGGTCTACAGTCCATGGGGGTTGCAAAGAGTTGGACACAACTTAGTGATTAACACATACGCACACACACATATGTATCTGTATTACTAGAGGGCATTGTAAGTCATTAATATGTAACATAAAAACATGATTATATATTATGAATTCAGACCAACGAGGAGTAGTAATAATGAAGGCTTAAACTATTCTAGTTGTTTTTTTAGAACTGGTGTATTTGTTTTATATTCCTGTGTATGAATTATCCCAAAACTTCACCACCTGAATTAATAAATATCACCACATAGTCTGTGGATCAGGGGTTTGGGTGTGGCTTGTTGTTGTTATGTGGTCACTGAATTGTGTCCGACTCTTGTGCGACCCCATGGACTGTTGCCCACCAGGCTCCCCTGTCCCTGGGATTCTCCAGGCAAGAACACTGGAGTATCAGAGAGAGGTGCAAAATGGATTCAGCAGGCTGTGGAGGAGAAGACATGGAGGTGTAAATGAAAGTGCTGCCCCCCCCACCCCATGCTCTGTCCTAGTTATTGAATAGATTTCATGAGAGAAGGCTTGGAAGAGATACCTTTAAACATTTAGTCAAAAACTTTTAATTGCTCTTCAGCGTGGCAGTGCCCCTTGCCCCTCTGGACTGAGTTCTATGTAAGAGGCACAGGAGGGACTGAAATTTGGACCCCTGGGACTTGTGATGATTTTTATGCAGCTGTTAGTTGGAATTTTTCTATTAATAATTGCGTTAAAATTTCCCTCCTGTATTGTGTGTAGACGTGGCGGGAGACGGATATTCGAATCACTGATGCAGCTAATGAAGCAAAGGACAATGTGAAGTATCTGTATACACTTGAGAAGTGCTGTGACCCCTTGTACAGTAGTGACCCTGTGAGTCGAGATTTCTACCTCCTTAGTCTTCTACTCATGACCCTTTTACACTAGCTGAAATGAGTGTGGAATTTTGGTTCATGAATATTGCAGTTTGTTGGAAAAGTCTTAGAAAACTTCTTTTTATTCTCAAGAAAATTATATGTGCATGAAATAATATATAATATTATTTATAATATAATATAATTATATATGTTATTTATAATATATAATATCTTCTCAAGAAAATTATATATGCAACATCAGTATACACTGATGTTGAAGCTGAAACTCCAGTACTTTGGCCACCTGATGCAAAGAGCCGACTCATTTGAAAAGACCCTGATGCTGGGAAAGATTGAGGGCAAGAGGAGAAGGGGATGACAAAGGATGAGATGGTTGGATGGCATCACCAACTCGATGGACATGGGTTTGGATGGACTCCAGGAGTTGGTGATGGACAAGGAGGCCTGGTGTGCTGCGGTTCATGGGGTTGCAAAGAGTTGGACACGACGAGCAACTGAACTGAACTAAAACATATATATGTCTATTTCTACATATCTCTTTCTATATAAATATATATATTTTCCTATGTTTTCTAAGATATACCTTATATTTTAAAAACATTTATTGTATATTCCATTTCCCATTAAATATAGCAATTGACATCCTATACTATACTCAAAACAACTGTGGGAAGAATTATTGGCTGATTTAAAAAAAAAATCTTTTAACTTTCATTTGTTCCTGGTTTTATTTATTACAAAATTAACTGCTAATACAATCGCCTTGTCCTTAACATAACATTAGTGTTTCTTGCATTGAGACAAAATTTGATTAACTGCATATGACTAAATAATCCAGATGAAATTACCCCCAGTGTGTTTTATTTACATAGCATGTTAGATAATATTTTAAAATTTAAATAAAAGTCTTTTACCTAAACTTTATTTTAATGAGGACAGAGTGATTAGCCTGTTAGAATTTTGCTGACTTTGATACGTTGCCCTGAAAAGTTTTGTGCTGTCTTCCAGATATCCATGATTGATGCTATTCCTACTCTTGTAAATGCCATTAAAATGATCCACAGTATCTCTCATTACTATAACACCTCCGAGAAGATCACGTCTCTGTTTGTAAAGGTAAGAGCCTAGTGTACAGTCTGTGCTCACTTAGATTTCCTTGTCAATGGTTAATTTTGTTTTTTATAATTAGAAATTACCACATTGGCACAATCCAATGTCTCTGTATCCTACAATTTACCAAAAAGACTTAATCTCTTCATAGACATAGAATTAAGCATACATGGGATGCTGATTTTAGCAAATCATAAAGCATTAGTTCCCAAAGTAATAATTATAAAAGATATTATATTATTTATGTAATAAAAATGGAGAAAGTTCTTTTTAGAATTTCTTTTCCTATGTTATTTAACACATGATTTCTTCCTATTGGGTGAATTTTAATTAAGAAAAGCTATATTTAACTGGCTATCTTCAGTTTCATATTTTATGTGCTGCTGTTCCAAATTTATTTCATGCCACAGTTGTTTACTTGGTGTTATTAGAACAGTAATCATGGCAGTAAAAGCCACTGCAACGTTCCAGTAATCCATAAAGCAATTATAATGATTCTGCCAGAAAATGTAATGATGTTTAAACCTTATGTCCTGACTCATAAGTGTTTATGGTGAACATTGTTGCTTTTCCCATTTCCTCTCTAAGAAGGAAATGACTTTTTCATTACCAAGGTGAAAAATTTAAATGTATTAAAATAGAGGCATTTCCCGCTCCTCAGGACTGTTTTCAGTTCAGTTCAGTTCAGTCACTCAGTCATGTCCAACTCTGCGACCCCATGGACTCTAGCACACTAGGCTTCTCTGTCCATCACCAACTCCTGGAGTTTACTCAAACTCACGTCCATTGAGTCGGTGATGCCATCTAACCATCTCATCTGCTCTCATATTTGGGTAGAAAGGAGGGGAACCCATAAGACCCTTTTCCATTCTCCTCAGACTTTAATGTTATGTTGGAGTCAGGAGGGGTGTTCCCCGAGTACAAGGCTCAAAAGTCAATTTGTGTTACAATGCATGTCTAGGTTTCATGCACTTTTTTGCAAGGCTTGTTTTAGAGCTTAATTGTGAAACCTAATTGTGAACCTAATTCTCTCATTTTCAAAAACCTTTCGTTATGAAAAATTTGCAGCAGGTACAAAAGGAAATATAATTGTATATTGGATCCCCTTGTATGTATCACCCAGATTATCCACTATCAACACGTGGCCAGTCTTGTTCCACCTAACCTTTGCACTGCAATTCCAGGCATGCATACAGTGCAGTCATCCCATTTTCCTCTTAATTAATTAAAAAATTACCAGTAGAATTCTGAAGTTTTTTTTAAGTTTAAAGGGATAAAGTGTTGGCTTTACATATATTATATTTACTCTTTTTTCTATTGTCTTCTGCGTTTGACGTTTCTGCTACAGATCATGGTGTCATGAAATGTTCAGGGTGGACAGTTCTTTTCATGGCACTTGAAAACTGTGAGTTAGATTTTTAGAGAAGGATGCTAAAGAAAGAGACTTAGGAAAGCTCTTGATAGCTTTTAGGTAGGGAAGTGGTTGGCTAAGACATTCATCCTGCATTAACGTTAGGGTCTGAATTGTTGATTTTCTGTAGTGTCTCCAACTCTGTGATTTTACAAATCTTTTTTAAAAAAATATAAATTTATTTAATTGGAGGTTAATTACTTTATAATATTGTATTGGTTTTGCCATACATCCACATAAATCTACCACAGGTATCCATGTGTTCCCCAACCTGAACCCCCCCTCCCTCCTCCCTCCCCACACCATCCCTCTGAGTCGTCTCAGTGCACCAGCTCCAAGCATCTAGTATCATGCATCGAACCTGGACTGGCAATTTGTTTCATATATGATATTATATGAATCATTTGGATAATAGGAGTGTCCCTCGTGGCTCAGATGGTAAAAGCATGTGCTTGCAATGCGAAAGACCCAGGTTCGATACTTGGGTGGGAAGATCCTCTGGAGAAGGAAATGGCAACCCACTCCAGTACTCTTGCCTGGAAAATTCCATGGATGAAGGAGCCTGGTGGGCTACAGTCCATGGTGTCACAAAGAGTCGGACATGACTGAGCGACTTCACTTTCACTTTCTTTCACTTTTGATAACAGATGTGTAGAGTTTAAAACGGTTGACTAGAAGCAAAGAGTAGAATGGTAGTTGCCAGGGGCTGGGAGAGTGTAGAAAATGGGAAGATGCTGGTCAAAGGCTGCAGGCTTAGAGTTGTAAGATGACTGAGTTCTGGGGTCTAATGTGCAGCTTGAAAGTGAAAGTGAAAGTCATTCAGTTGCGTCTGACTTTTTGTGACCCCTTGGACTATACAGTCCATGGACTTTTCCAGGCCAGAATACTAGAGTGGGCAGCTGTTCCCTTCTACAGGGGATCTTCCCAACCCAGGGACTGAATCCAGGTCTCCCACATTGTGGGCAGATTCTTTACCAGCTGAGCCACAAGGGAAGCCCCAATGTACAGCTTGATGACTATGTTTAGTATTGTATTGTATAATTGAAAATTGCTAAAGAGCAGATGTTAAGTTTTCTCAACACACACGCACACAAATAGTAATTATGTGAGGTGTTGGATGTGTTAATACTTGATTTGCTAATCATTCTATTATGAATATGTATACCAAGCATCACTTGTACACCTTAATGTACACCTTAAGCATAATATAATTTTTGTTTGTCAATATACCTCAGTGAAGCTGGGAAAAAAAAAGAGTTAGTGCTTGATTACAGTTGTGAAGGAAAAACATAAATCCAAAGATTTATTCACAGATGTCATACTCAGAGAGGTTAGAAGAGCTGACGACCCTGTAGCCCAGTTTATGCTTGATGGCTGCTTACTGTACTTGACACCATTTCATTGAAAAATTCCAGGTGACCAATCAGATGATATCTGCATGTAAAGCCTATATTACCAACAACGGAACTGCTTCCATCTGGAGCCAACCCCAGGATGTTGTTGTGGAAAAAATACTATCTGCAATTAAACTTAAGCAGGTAACAGTAACTTAGTAACATATTTAGAATTTTAAAATTATGTTTACATTGTTTTTGCCAATATATCTTTTTTAAAAAGTGTTTATTTATCTGACTGTCTTATCAGGTCTTAGTTGTAGCATGCGGTATCCTCAGTAGATCCTGTGGGATCTTTCCTTGCTGTACACAGACTCTCTAGTTGTGAAGTGCAAGCTTAGTTGCTCCAAGACATGTGAGATCCTATTTCCCCTACCGGGGACTGAACCTGTGTCCTGCATTGCCAGACAGAGTCTTAACCCCTGGACCACTGTTAAACTCTTGCCAATTAAATAATTTATCAGCTATCATATTGTGTGGTTGCATATGAAGTCACTTCAGTTGTGTCCAACTTTGCGTCCCTATGGACTGTAGCCCACCAGGTTCGTGTATCCATGGGATTCTCCAGGCAAAAATACTAGAGTGGGTTGCCATGCCCTCCTCCAGGAGATCTTCCTGACCCAGGGATTGAACACGAGTCTCTTATATCTCTTGCATTGGCAGGCAGGTTCTTTACCACTAGGGCCACTTGGGAAGCCCAGTTATCATATTAGTGGTTGCTAAAAAGAATGGTACTCTTTCACTGTTAAGAAAAGTTGAATGTTAGTAAATCAGCCCCCTAAATGTATTCACTTACTTTACCCTTTGGGGGACCTTCTATGTCCCAACACCGCACTAAGTACTAGAGATACAAAGATGAAGTTGTTTTCCTTAAGCTTCTTATAGACAAACAAGGAGCTAGATGAAGAGCTAGGCTTCTCCTAACACAGTGAGACGCAGGTGGAAAGGCTGCATCTTTGAGCTGTTTGATGAATAGTTAGGAGTTTGGACTTCCCTGGTGGTCCAGTGGTTAAGACTCCGAGCTTGCACTGCAGGGGGCACAGGCTCAGTCCCTGGTCAGAGAAGTTCTGCATGCCTCATGGTCAAAAAAAAAAAAAAAAAAGGAGTTTTCTAGGTTAGGGGTCAGGAAAAGATGACATCCCAAGTTGATGAGTGAGTTGCTACAGAGGTATGAACGGAAAGATTTTGTAATTCTACCCTAAATTTGCTATCACCTTTACTTAAGAGAATAAGGCTGATGTCTTTATCGTGTTCCCTCTCTTGTATTTTGGTTTTTAATTTTAAGGAATACCAGCACTGCTTTCACAAGACAAAACAAAAGCTTAAACAAGATCCAAGTGAAAAACAGTTTGAATTCAGTGAGATGTATATTTTTGGGAAATTTGAAACTTTCCACAGACGTCTTGCCAAGATAATGGATATCTTTACAACCTTCAAGACATACTCAGTCCTGCAAGATTCTAAAATTGAAGGGCTGGAAAACATGATCACTAAATACCAGGTACTGTACTTCAAAACTCAATTTGCTACACTTATCTATGAATAAGATTTTAATGTTTTTATGCAAATAACTATTTAGAATGCTTCAAATTATCAGTCTTTAATGCAAAAGATAAGCTGTCCTGCAAGATTCTAAAATTGAAGGGCTGGAAAACATGATCACTAAATACCAGGTACTGTACTTCAAAACTCAATTTGCTACACTTATCTATGAATAAGATTTTAATGTTTTTATGCAAATAACTATTTAGAATGCTTCAAATTATCAGTATTTAATGCAAAAGATAAGCTTATGGCCCTTAATAAAGCAGTTAAATTTATTTGAGAATTGTGCAATGGTGCTAATATATTCTTTTCAGGTATGTGATTATAACAATGACTTTCCAATAGTCTAAAATTAATCATCATTAGTAAAAGCGTTTCATTAGTAGCACAAGAAAAATGTTTAAATATAACTTATTATTTCACTTATTCATATAAGAAATATTTAATCAAGCATATACTGTGTTAGGCTCTAGTTGACACTGAATTCTGAGTGATATCTGATTATATCTGCAGTTAAGCATTTTATATGGATTCATGTTAAAAACTAATGAATATAGTCAGTTTTTTTCTTGTTTGGGGACGGTGATACTAACCTTAATTTTTCTTTTTGTCCTTGAATTTGAAAAGGATCATATAATTTACTGTCACTCATTGATTTTTCTCCTCTGACAGTTTTGGTCAATATAAGGAATCTTTTCGTTTCCTGAGTATATCAGATTCAGGGAGACAAAGAAAAACCTTTTCTATCTACCAGGAAATATTTTAGCTGAGCTGTATGTAATCTGCAAGGTGGATAATCTATTCTTTGAAACTGACAGGTGTGCACGACAGAGATGGACTATATCCATTTGTATTTCAGTTTGGAATCTAATTAGTTTTCATTCTTAATGAAAAAATAAACTTTGGAGCATATTTCAAAGTTTATTTTTGAAGGAGAAATTGAACTGTACAGCCAAATGCAGATAAAAGCTATGCTAATCTGATAAAATACTGGGAAGAAAAATTGCTTTCAAAATCTCAAGTGGATGTATCAGAATGTAGTGAGATGAAACGCAGATGGTTTGTGAACGTGTAAGGTGAGATTTTTGTATGTTACAACCAATGGAAGAAGCTCACAATGGTGGCCATGGAAATGACGCTGAGGCTCCTTGTATGGCCTCAGGCTCCTGTCCACCCCTCTGGCCGCCTCCCCTGCTCCTTGTCTCCTCATTCGGTGTTCTCCGGACACGGGACAGGCCACCTCAGTCCACCTTCGGCCTTGCAGAGCCTGTCTTCTGGGAAGTTCTGCCTCCAAATCATCACATGATTCTTTCCTCCTTGGCCTCCAGATCTTGATTAAATATCCTCTCAGTGAAGTTTTCCTCGATCTCTGTTTTACCTCACTCTATGTCATGTTACTTATCACTCTCTGAAACTATCCGTTCATTTTTTGTGATAAACCTAGGTCTCCCCTTCCCCCACTGAAGATATAAAAGCTCATGAGGGTGGGGATATTTCGTTGTTCTACTCATCCAGTATCTGCAGAGTTTTCTGGCATATAATGGGTGGGCAATAAATATCTGACAAGTGAATGATTTAGTAGGTTGAGTTTGATTAGTTGGTTTAAAGGTCATGGTTGCTCAGCTTATTAACTCAATATTTTTAAGTGGACCATTAAATCCAATTATAGAGTAGAATTTTCTAAGGGCCCCAAATCCTTTAAAATGTAGGAATATAGCTTTTCCATGTTTCTTTTATACACTTCCTGTAACATGATGGGTATCATTTTATATATATATATATATATATATATAGTTGTATCATATATAATTGTGTGTATATGTATAAAATTGAATGCTGTGCTTAGTCGTGTCCCAACTCTTTGTGATCCTATGGACTGTAGCCCACCAGGCTCCTCTGTCCAAGGAATTCTCCAGGCAAGAATACTGGAGTGGGTAGCTATTTCCATGTGTATATATATATATATATATACACGCACACACATACACACATGCAATTGTACACATATATTTTATATACACAATTAAATATGTATATATATACATGCAATTGTATACATATATTGGAGAAGGAAATGGCAGCCCACTCCAGTACTCTTGCCTGGAGAATCCCATGGGCAGAGGAGCCTGGTGGGCTACAGGCCATGGGGTCACAAGAATCAGACATGACTTAGCGACGAAACCACCATCACCAACCTGCAGCCTGTATCTTTGGGGCTTTGCTGGTGGCTCACTTGGTAAAGAATCCACCTACAATGTGAGAGACCTGGGTTTGATCCCTGGGTTGGGATGATCCCCTGGAGGAGGGCATGGCAGAGTCCCCATGGACAGAGGAGCCTGGTGGGCTACAGTCCATGGGTTCGCAGAGTCAGACATGACTGAATGACTAAGTACTACACATGTGAGTGACTGAATGACTAAGTACTACACAGTACTACTATGTGAATATATATGTGCATACAGTTGTATGTATATACAACTGTATATACAATTGTAAACTTGATTATACAATTATAAACTATATATACAATAGTAAACTTGGTTCAAGAATTTATGCAACTTAGGCACTTTTGTCTACTGAGAGATTTGAGTTGATGTTTAAATGCAGATGGCTTTGAAGAGGCATTTGTGGAAGCTGGTCCAATGTTCTTCATAAAAATTATATGCCTCTAATAGATATGCAATAAGAAAGGTTTACTGTATAGTATAGGGAACTGTAGTCAATATCTTATAATAATGTATGATGGAAAATAATTAAAAAAATAATTTATGTGTGTTTGTATAACTGAATCACCTTGCTGTGCACCTGAAACATTGTAAGTCAACTAAACTTCAATAAAAAAGTAATATTAAAAAAATTATATGCCTCTGTCAACAGTGTGAGCACCCGAGTTTGAGAATGGCTTAGTACCTGGTTAAGAATGATCACAGAGTATTAGAGCTCATTATTCAGAGCAAGCAAAACTTCAGATCATAGTATTTTCTAGAAGATGAGTTACCTAATCTGTACTCTTATAGTCACAGATTGCAGCTTTGCAGGGCAGGAGGAAGCAATTAATTCTAGAGATTCTTTAAATGGTAGATTGTGGTCTGATACTTTATTTAGGACATTTGAAGCTTGGAAGGTAGCTTTTCACTTGTAGCTACTATAATATATTTGTGCTCTTCCTAAGATTTTGCATTCTGTTAAAGTCTATTTTCTGAGAAGACAAACTTTTAAATGAAAAGTATTTCAGCAAATTCTACTTTATGCTTCCTTTTTATTATTTCAGATGTAATTTGTAAGAAATTTTTAGACAGGACATCTACTTTTCAGATGTGGTTTTTACTTATTTAAAATTTTTCTTCAAAAATACATAAAGTCTCACAAAAATGCTTCCAAGTGGTTTCTCTGAATGCACCAGGCAACATTATACTACCTATAATATGCATGATGAATGAGAATAATTAAAGAAATAAGGCTCCCCTTAAGTTGATTTTTGGGGAATGATTGCACAGGCTGTATATTTAAAGGTCATATTTATGTAAATAATGCATGAACATTGAAATATTGTCTTATTTGTTTCCTACTATTTCAGGATATTGTTGCTACCATAAAGAAAAAAGAGTATAATTTCTTAGACCAGCGGAAAACGGAATTTGAGCAGGATTATGAAGAGTTTTGCAAGCAGATTAATGACCTTCATGTAGGTTGTATAATAAAATTCCTGTTGACAGTCTGGTGTTTACTTTTTCCATTCTCTGTCATGCTGCTAATCATTACCCATTCAGAAGGAAGAGGCATCTTCATCATGGAGGTGACCGATAGCGAGCTTGGCTTGCATTTTATGATTTCAGACGAATAATTGAAGGTTCTTTCTCATGGATTAAAGGGTCATAAATATAGCTTTGGATAATGAGCTGTAATCACAGATTTCTGCATGTGTTTCATTTTAGATCTTAGAAAATTAACTGTTATCCTCTGTTGAAATGTAGTGTTATTAGAATATAGAAATTAGTTTCCATTTGTTTGCTACTTTGTAGCAGTGATTATGACCAACGATCGCTTGAGCAAATGGTCAGCGATGTTCTGGCAGATCCCAAAGGCAGGAGACTCGCTGGCCTTGAAACGGTGGTACCAGGGCTGACTCAGCACCTTGACCCGTCTTGGTCTTAAAGCCCTGTTCTTTTCATTCTCCTGCCCTTCCTCCTGCTTTGCCTACTCTCTCTGCTCACTGCAGATCAGCCCATAGGAGCAGGTTACAGCCATCAGCAGCTTCTGGGGACATGCCATGGACCCACTCTTAGCTCCCAGTGTCTAAGGACAGATTGGGTTGGTCAGAGTTCCAGTGTTGTGCCTCATTACTGTGGGGTCGTATGGTAAATGCAGAGGGCATGGGACCCCCTGGCATGGCTGGGTGTATTTATTACCAGATGAGGAGACAGGGAGGGTAAGGTTGAGAGACACACTAGTGGATGCCCACCTTAATCACTGTGCAGACTTCTTCCCATGCTTTCTGACGATAAAATGAAAATGGCTGTTCTGTTCCTTCTTTTCTAGAATTTTTGGCTTGAAATATGTTTGTACACTTCAAGGGAGAAAGAGCTCTGAGTCATTTTTGGAAGGATGGGTTCAGTGTAGAAGGCATTATAATAAAGTTGCTAGTTCAGTATGTCAGGTCTGTTCTAGGCACTTTATAGGTGTTAATTCATTTAATACTCACAATAATCTGATAAGGTGTGTATTCTTATTACACTGTTTCTGGAAAGGAGGACCCTGAGGCATAGTGAAGTTAAGTGGCTTTCCCACAGTCACAGAGATGTTGGCTGGTAGGCTCTAGGATTCAGGTCTTTAGCCATCATTTTATAAGACAAATTTCAGGTGATAGAAAAATAGAGTGCTTGTAATAATTTAAGCAATGACCTCTTTGGGAGCTGACTCAGACGTAAGGTCTGTGGATCTTGATCTCTTGTTGGAAATTGATGGCAATGGCAGATCCTGGGTGTGTGCTCCATGGTCAGTGTTGATTTGTCGAGTCTTTGTGTGTCCTAGCAGTTTCTGATCACATAGTACTGGAGTAGTTTGTATGCTGGATATAGGTAGATGGTGAACACCTTGAGGGCAGGAATTGTGTTCATTCCTGTCTATGTCTCCAGGCCCTAGGGGATGGGACTTTATATAGTTGGAGACCAAAGGATGTTTGCTGAGTTAGTGTATGATTTGCTGGATGGCATCACTGACTCAGTGGATGTGAGTCTGAGTGAACTCCAGGAGTTGGTGATGGACAGGGAGGCCTGGCGTGCTGCAATTCATGGGGTCACAAAGAGTCGGACACGACTGAGCAACTGACCTGAACTGAACTGTGATAAGAGCTAGTCCCTGGTGGCTCAGTGGTAAAGTATCCGCCTGCAATGCAAGAGCTGCAGGTTCCATCTCTGGGTCAGGAAGATCCCCTGGAGAAGGGAATGGCTACCCACTCCTGTATTCTTGCCTGGAGAATCCCCATGGACAAAGGAGCCTGGTGGGCTACAGTCCAAGGGGTGACAAAGGGTCAGACACAACTTTGCCACTAAACCACCACTACCGCCATCAGACACTGTTAAGTGAAATAGGTCAGGCAGAGAAACACAACTGCGTGATGTCACTTATATATGGAATCTAAAAAACACAATAAACTAGTGGATATAAGAAAAGAGAAGCAGATTCATAGATATTCAGAATAAACTACTGATTACCAGTGGGGAGAGGAAAGGGGAAGCAAGATACGGGTAGGGGACTAAGAGGTATAAGCTATAAGGTGTAGAATAAGCTACAAGGATATATTGTACAACATGGGGAATATAGCCAATATTTTACAGTAGCTATAAATGAAGTATAACCTTAAAAAAAATGGAGTATAACCTGATGTTGAAGCTGAAACTCCAATACTTTGGCCACCTGATGCGAAGAGCTGACTCATTTGAAAAGACTCTGATGCTGGGAAAGATTGAAGGCAGGAGAAGAAGGGGACGACAGAGGATGAGATGGTTGGATGGCATCACCAACTCAATGGACATGAGTTTGAGTAAACTATGGGAGTTGGTGATGGACAGGGAGGTCTGGCATGCTATAGTCCATGGAGTCGCAGAGTGTCGGACACGAATGAGTGCCTGAACTGAACTGAACCTTTAAAAAAATCACATCCAATTCCCACATATATTAGGACATCAGATCTGGAAAAAATCACAGCTTTTACTTTAAATGGCACATAAACTAAATGACACAATGAAGTGTTTAAGAAAAAATGGAAAAGAAAGATTATTATGGATATGATAGCAAAACATAAGAACTAGATTTATTGTAATTAAATTAATTATGTAAATAAATTAATGTAATGTAATTAAACATCAATAACTTCACATATGCAGATGACACAACCCTTATGGCAGAAAGTGAAGAACTAAAGAGCCTCTTGATGAAAGTGAAAGAGGAGAGTGAAAAAGTTGGCTTAAAGCTCAGCATTCAGAAAACTAAGATCATGGCATCTGGTCTCATCACTTCATGGCAAATAGATGGGGGAAACGGTGGAAACAGTGGCTGACTTTATTTTTCTGGGCTCCAAAATCAGTACCGTTAGATGGTGATTGCAGCCATGAAATTAAAAGATGCTTACTCCTTGAAAGGAAAGTTATGACCAACCTAGACAGCATATTGAAAAGCAGAGACATTACTTTGCCAACAAAGGTCCATCTAGTCAAGGCTATGGTTTTTCCAGTGGTCCTGTATGGATGTGAGAGTTGGACTATAAAGAAAGCTGAGTGCTGAAGAACTGATGCTTTTGAACCATGGTGTTGGAGAAGACTCTTGAGAGTCCCTTGGACTGCAAGGAGATCCAACCAGTCCATCCTAAAGGAAATCAGTCCTGAATATTCATTGGAAGGACTGATACTGAAGCTGAAAGTCCAATACTTTGGGCACCTCATGTGAAGAGCTGACTCATTTGAAAAGACCCTGATGCTGGGAAAGATTGAGGGTAGGGGGAGAAGGGGATGACAGAGGATGAGATGTTTTAATTCAGTTCAGTTGCTCGTCATGTCCAACTCTTTGCAACCCCATGAACTGCAGCACGCTAGGCCTTCCTGTCCATCACCAACTCCTGGAGTTTACTTAGACTCACGTCCATCGAGTCAGTGATGCCATTCAGCCATCTCATCCTCTGTCGTCCCCTTCTCCCCCTGCCCCCAATCCCTCCCAGCATCAGAGTCTTTTCCAATGAGTCAACTCTTTGTATGAGGTGGCCAAAGTACTGGAATTTCAGCTTTAGCATCATTCCTTCCAAAGAAATCCCAGGGTTGATTTCCTTCAGAATGAACTAGTTGGATCTCCTTGCAGTCCAAGGGACTCTCAAGAGCCTTCTCCAACACCAGAGAGCTTATCTTTTTAAAATATAAATTTATTTATTTTAATTAGAGGCTAATTACTTTACAGTATTGTATTGCTTTTGCCATACATTGACATGCATCAGCCATGGGTGTACACGTGTTCCCCATCCTGAACCCCTCTCCCACCTTCTTCCGCATCCCATCCTTCAGGGTCATCCCAGTGCACGAGCCCTGAGCACCGTGTATCATGCATCGAAGCTGGACTGGTGATTTGTTTCACATATGATAATGTACACTTATAAGGAGGACAGGTGGATTCTTTACCATCTGAGGCACCAGGGAAGCCCCGTAAAGATTTACTGTGTCCCAAGTTAGAGAGATGGTCAGAGGAACCCGGTGGGCTACAGGCCACAGCATCACAAAGTGTCGGACAGGACTTAGCGACTGAGCACAATGATTAGTGTGATGCTAATTAGTGTGATACTAATAATACCAAGCATCTTTTCATGTACTTGTTGGCTATTTGTGTATCTTTGTATAAATTAAAGGGGGGAAGTGGAAGCTTTGTCAATGCTCTAGTTCTGCATAGTTTATACTTGGATACTTTTATATTGTGATAACCTCTGAGGGTTTATTTAGGTAGGCTAACTGTACAGTTCTTCAGTTCAGGAACATTTCATGGTCCTAAGATGCGATGTTTGCCGTAGAAACATATGGTCCAGCATCCTGGGTCCTGCCATGGCACCAACCCTTTGACTGCTCTGGCCCTCAAGGCCCCCTTGGTCTGGCTTCTGGACATCTATCTTTCTTTAAGCTTAGATGGGCATTACATTTGCTGCCGTATTTTGTCCCATAAGGTGTGTGTGTGTAGAGAATGGGGAACTCTTTTACCTTATTGCTAAATAGGGTTTCTTTGCAATGCTAACTCATTCACTGTCAGACTTCATTCTGTTTCAGAAAGAGTTGCAGAAGTTCATGGATGTTACATTTGAAAAGATTCAAAACACAAATCAAGCTCTAAGTATGTTAAAGCGATTTGAAAGGTAAAAATTTGAAAGACTTCTAAGTTCTGTTTTCCAAATTGGGATAATATTATCATAGTTTAACTTACATTATTTTGTTATTATTATTTCATATTCTAATGGGAAGAAAATCCTCTCTTGACAATCTGAATAACAAGACCACAGATGTAAGTTCTTCAGAGGATTACGAGTTTATTTCCTCTCAGCTTTGAAGTGCCTATCGTAATAGCAGTTAATGTTTAAGTAATTTGAAGAAACTCTTACCAATAATTTTATCTAGATTTTAAGGATTGATACTATTTAAAAAAACTGAAATACTTTGGGGAATTCCCCAGTGGTTCAGTGGTTAGGACTCTGCATTCTCACTGCCAAGGGCCCAGGTTCACTTTCTGGCTGGGGAACTAAGATCCCACAAGATGTAAAAAAGAAAGAAAAAACAAAACAAAACAAAACAAAACTCACAGCCCCTCTATTGCCATATGATTGATGGACTGGTTCCATTTTGATTTTGTTTTATAATTTAGTTTTAAGGTTTTTATTGAATTTGGACTTCCCTATGGCTCAGACAGTAAACAGTCTGCCTGTAATGGGGGAGAGTTCGCTCCCTGGGTCAGGTTGATGTCTGGAGGATATGGCAACCCACTCCAGTATTCTTGCCTGGAGAACCCCATGGACAGAGGAGCCTGGTGGGCCACAGTCCGTGGGATCACAAAGAGTCGAACACGACTGAACAACTAATAAACCTTAAATTTGTTGCAATGTTGCTTCTGTTTTCTGTTTTGTTTTTGGGCTACAAGGTGTGTGAGATCTTAGCTCCCCAAGCAGGGATTGAACTGACACCCTTGTGTTGGAAGGGGAAGTTTTAACCATTGGACTGCCAAGGAAGTCCCATTTTGCTTTTTTATCATGCCAAGTAAATACTTCATTCTCTTCCATCAGCAGATATATATATGAATTTTAGCTGTTCAAGGTAGTTCTTTTATGTATTAATAGGACAAAAAATTAGTAAAAATATAAAAATGCAATTTTCAGGTTTCACTTACAAGACATATATAGATTCCATAGAACAATATTTATGAAGAATAACTATGGAATAGACCATAAAAAATGAGTTAAAAATTTCAAATACCATTATCATATGGACCAAGTTTTTTAACCATAGTGCAATTAAATTAGACCTCAAAATGTATGCTTAGAACTTTTAGGTCTCCTCTTTTGAATTAAAAAACTCCTAGAAATTTAAATATATTTAGATCTAAACAATAATGAAAAGACAAGATACCAAGTCTCCTGCCATGCAGTTAAAAAGGTAATAAATATGTCAGCATATGTTTTAAAATAAGTCTTAACATGGGGAGATCGTCTACACCTGTGGCTGATTCATGTCGGTGTATGGCAGAACCAATACAGTACTGTGAAATGGAATAAGCATTAAACAAAAATAAAAAAATAGAAATTTATTATTAAAAAAAAGAAGTTCTCAATATCATCCCATTAATTCAAGCCTTTCACTTAAAAAAAATAACAGATTGAATATACCTAATCTTGGTATTGATGACAAATACCAGCGTATCCTTGAAAACTACGGGGCTGACATTGATATGATCTCGAAGCTGTATACAAAGCAGAAAAACGACCCACCTTTGGCTCGAGACCAGCCTCCCATTGCTGGGAAGATTCTGTGGGCCCGACAGCTCTTCCACAGGATTCAGCAACCTATGCAGCTTTTCCAGAAGCACCCATTTGTGCTCCGGACTGCGGAAGCGAAGCCAGTGATTCGCAGTTACAACAGGGTGGCCAAGGTCCTCCTGGAGTTTGAGGTTCTCTACCACAGGGCGTGGCTTCAACA
This sequence comes from Madoqua kirkii, assembly GCA_006408675.1. Lineage (NCBI taxonomy): Eukaryota > Metazoa > Chordata > Mammalia > Artiodactyla > Bovidae > Madoqua > Madoqua kirkii. Next base: position 35,828 of record SJYC01084843.1, read on the forward strand.
AGTGAGTCTGACTTAGCGCTCTACGGTGACGCTGCCACTGTCAGATCCGTGGGGAATCCTCTACTGCCCTGGGCAGTTTTACTCCTGTAGAAAGTTGACTTTGTGTCTATTTTATAAGACAGGGTTGGTTGACTACAAGTAATCAGTCAGCATATAATATGTCCATGAAGGAAAATAATTTTTAATTTTGGAAAAAAGATCATAAAGCCAGGTAACAGAAACTTATTTTTATTTAATTTATAAACTCCTAAGGAAGAAGATCTTGTTTATTGCTTTCTTTACCTGGTTGATTAGGATTTCTTTTTTTGTTTTTCCATTAAGCTTCTTTTTTCTCTCCATTAAGTATCCAGAAACACCAGCATGCCTGTTAAGCAAAGTTTTAATTTTTATTTGGTCATACTCAGTCAGTTCAGTTCAGTTGCTCAGTCGTATCCGACTCTTTGCGACCCCATGAATCACAGCATGCCGGGCCTCCCTGTCCATCACCCTCTCCTGGAGTTCACTCACAGTCATATCCATCCAGTCAGTGATGCCATCCAGCCATCTCATCCTCTGTTGTCCCCTTTTCCTCCTGTGTATTAGGTTAATCCAATTATATTTCATACCTTACCAACACTTGTATTTCTTGGTAGATTAGCAGGAAGTATTTTGGAGGATAAAATTCAGCCTAACAAGGCCTCTAAAATGGTATCTCACTTTCCTAGTTCAACTTTTGGTGTCTGGATCAACAACAGAGATGTCTTTGTAAAGTTTTTCATTGCTTTACTAGATAAATGAAAACTGAGTTATGTAGGTTTCTTGAAAATTTTATTAGGAAAAATAACTGAGTTGGCATGAAGATATCAGGGAGCAAAGTGATTTTTGAGAAGTCATCTCTGTTGCAGTATCCACTTACCAAATATAAGAGATTCGTGACCAAAGCATTTTGTTGAACTGACTGTACATCACCACCAAGAGTTTTAAGGCTCCCCTCCCTGAAAGTGAAGTTAGGAAAAGAGTGAGAGACCCATCATCCTTAGTTTGTGAAGCTCAAATCCATGAAAGGACACTCGATCTTTCTTCCCAGAAATGGGCGAGTTAGATACCCTGTATATGCATTGAACTCTAATAATAGTAATGTTGCTCTTTCCTCACAGACTGAAGAAATTCACGTAGGCCTTGAGGCTTCTTTATTGGTGAAGGCTCCTGGCACAGGGGAACTGTTCGTAAACTTTGATCCTCAGATACTAACCTTATTTAGAGAAACAGAGTGCATGTCACAGATGGGTCTACAAGTTTCACCGTTTGCAGCTGCTCTTTTCCAGAAACGAGACACATACAAGAAGAACTTCAGCAACATGAAGGTATGGAACTTTTATTTTTTTCCCATCTTGGATTCATTACAAAATGCATTTTTTTTTTTTACAAAATGCATTTAATGCAACCCCAGTGTGCATTAAAAAAAAAAAATCTAGTGGTGTGTCACTGTTGAGGAACAGAAAGTACCCAGGATGACTGTAGTGGAGTGACTGAGGCCAGAAAGTAGAGTTGGCAAAGGCAGGTCCTTACAGAGCTTGTAAACTAAGTGTACATGTTTGGGTGCACCGGAAAGCCTTTAGGGGAATCTGAGCAGGAGAAAAAGGCATGATGTCCTTTACTATAACAACATTCTTGTGCTAGGTGATTTTTAAGGGACAGGAGAGTCACTGTGGGGGCTTCCTAGGTGGCTCAGTGGTAAAGAATTTGCCTGCCAAGGCAGGAGACTTCCTTGGGTTGGGAAGATCCCCTGGAGAAGGGTATGGCAACTCACCCCAGTATTCTTGCTTAGGAAATCCCATGGACAGAGGAGCCTGGCAGGCTGTTGTCCATGGGATCGAATAAGAGTCAGATGTGACTTAGTGACTAAACAATAACAAAGGGTCAATGTGAAGCCAGTTTGCAGGCTGTTGTACCAATTTAGGATGGAGAAGATGGTGGCTGAACTAAGATGCAGTTGAATAGTAGATCGGTAGATTAGAGAATGATGCCAACAGGCAGGTTATAAGAGAACTCAAGGGTGATACCTTTATTTTTAGTGTGAGCAGCTTGATGGACTTACTCAAAGTGGGGCTCACATATACTATTGTTATCGTTGAGTCGCTGAGCTGTGTCCAACCCTTTACTGTGTTGCTTGTGTTATGCCCACATGTTCAATAACTTGCTGTGGCTCTGAATGGAAATTCCACTCATGGAGTTGGTAAAGACTGGAACTAGTTTGCTTTGGGGGCCGAGGGAGTCAATAACTCTCATCTCAAATAAGATGTTCAAGCTGGTTTTAGAAAAGGCAGAGGAACCAGAGATCAAATTGCCAATATCCGCTGGATCATGGAAAAAGCAAGAGAGTTCCAGAAAAACATCTACTTCTGCTTTATTGACTATGCCAAAGCCTTTGACTGTGTGGATCACAATAAACTGTGGAGAATTCTTTAAGAGATGGGAATACCAGACCACCTGACCTGCCTCTTGAGAAATCTGTATGCAGGTCAGGAAGCAACAGTTAGAACTGGACATGGAACAACAGACTGGTTCCAAATAGGAAAAGGAGTACGTCAAGGCTGTATGTTGTCACCCTGCTTATTTAACTTCTATGCAGAGTACATCATGAGAAGTGCTGGATTGGAAGAAACACAAGCTGGAATCGAGATAGCCGGGAGAAATATCGATAACCTCAGATATGCAGATGACACCACCCTTATGGCAGAAAGTGAAGAGGAACTAAAAAGCCTCTTGATGAAAGTGAAAGAGGAGAGTGAAAAAGTTGACTTAAAGCTCAACATTCAGAAAATGAAGATTATGGCATATGGTCCCATCACTTGATGGGAAATAGATGGGGAAACAGTGGAAACAGTGTCAGACTTTATTTATTTGGGCTCCAAAATCACTGCAGATGGTTACTGCAGCCATGAAATTAAAAGATGCTTACTCTTGGAAGAAAAGTTATAATCAACTTAGATAGCAGAGACAACTAATATCTAATCAACTTAGATATTCAAAAGCAGAGACATTACTTTGCCGACTAAGGTCTGTCTAGTCAAGGCTATGGTTTTTCCAGTAGTCATGTATGGATGTGAGAGTTGGACTGTGAAGAAGGCTGAGCACCGAAGAATTGAAGCTTTTGAACTGTGGTGTTGTAGAAGACTCTTGAGAGTCCTGCTAAAAGCCTCTTGATGAAAGTGAAAGAGGAGAATGAAAAAATTGGCTTAAAGCTCAACATTCAGAAAACGAAGATCGTGGCATCTGGTCCCATCACTTCATGGCAAATAGATGGGGAAACAGTGTCAGACTTTATTTTTCTGGGCTCCAAAATCACTGCAGATGGTGATTGCAGCCATGAAATTAAAAGACGCTTACTCCTTGGAAGAAAAGTTACGACCAACCTAGATAGTATACTCAAAAGCAGAGACGTTACTTTGCCGACTAAGATCCATCAAGTCAAGGCTATGGTTTTTCCTGTGGTCATGTATGGATGTGAGAGTTGGACCGTGAAGAAGGCTGAGCACCAAAGAATTGATGCTTTTGAAGTGTGGTGTTGGAGAAGACTCTTGAGAGTCCCTTGGCCTGCAAGGAGATCCAACCAGTCCATTCTGAAGGAGATCAACCCTGGGATTTCTTTGGAAGGAATGATGCTAAAGCTGAAACTCCAGTACTTTGGCCACTTCATGCGAAGAATTGACTCATTGGAAAAGACTCTTATGCTGGGAGGGATTGGAGGCAGCAGGAGAAGGGGTTGACAGAGGACGAGATGGCTGGATGGCATCACTGACTTGATGGATGCGAGTCTGAGTGAACTCTGGGAGTTGGTGATGGAGAGGGAGTCCTGGCGTGCTGCGATTCATGGGGTCGCAAAGAGTTGGACATGACTGAGCAGCTGAACTGAATGAAAGATGGTGTCACTGCTTTCTGTTTCTCCCTACTTCTGTGGGATGCATGCAGTGAGGAAATAGGAGTTGTCTTGGAATATGCACTGTGTTTGATACAAGTCTCAATTATGTAAACCTCTTCTATTGCGCTAGAGATGCTGGTCCTAGGGATGTGGGGGAAGAAATTCATTAACTTCAAGCCTTTGGTAGAAACAGTGGAGAATGAGCTCAGGTACTTGCTTCATTTCCTGTCCCCTTGAATATATGTAATGGCTGTAAGTCAGTAAATCTCTGATCTGCTCCTGTGAATCTTACAGAGCTTTGTCATGTACCCTCCATCGTCAGCCCTTATTTCGTTTGACCTTTGTTTTTCACTGGTGCAGTTAGCAGCAGACAGGATTTACCTTTCTGGCTGTGATTAGTGTCTGTTTCTATTTTAGGCAGTGCTGATGCAGTCACGGGAACAGGTTTCAGAAGAACTAGTGAGGCTACAGAAAGATAATGACAGTCTTCAGGGAAAGCATAGCTTGCACATGTCGTTACAACAAGCAGAAGACTTCATTCTCCCAGACACTATGGAGGTAACTTGTTTTCTATATGATCAAAAATGTAAACAAGTACATTTTTTGAAATGTCTATAAATTCTTTTTTTTTAAAAGTTTACAAATAACAAATGCTAGAGAGGGTGTGGAGACAAGGAAACCCTTCTGTACTGTTGGTGGGAATGTAACTTGTTAGCCACTGTGGAGAACAGTATGCAGGTTCCTCAGAAAAATAAAAATTGAGTTTTCATATGATCCAGCAATTCCACTCCTGGGCATATATGTGGACAAAACTGTGATTTTAAAAAGATACATGCACCTCTATGTTCATAACAGTGCTATTCACCATAGCCAAAACGTGGGAACTACCCAAATGTCCATCTACAGATGAATGGATAAAGGTGATGTGGTACATAATATACAATGGAAAATAACCATAAAAAAGAACAAAATAATGCCATTTGCAGCCACATGGATGCAACTGGAAACGTGGCCAAAAAAAACCCCCAAAACTTTACTGAGATATAATTCACTTACCAAATAATTTGCCAGTTAGAAGTGTGTAATTCACATTCTCAGATGCGTAGCCATCACCACAGTCATTTTTAGTACATATTCATAACCTCAAAGAGAATCTCCTTAGCTTTTATTCAACCCTTCCTCCCCAAGCATTAAGCAACAACTGATCTACTTTCTGTCTATAGATTGTCCATTCTTTCATATGAATGGAATCATATAATTTGTAGTCTTTTGTGTCTGGCTTCTTTCATATATCTTTTTGTTTCAAGGTTCATTCATGTCATATAGCATGTTATCAGTATTTCATTCGTTTTTATGACCAAATAATACTCTACTATATGGCTGTTTTGTTTATCCCTTTGTCTACTAATGGACATTTGGGTTGTTTCCACTTTGGACTATGAATATGTTGCCATAAACATTCACATATAGGTTTTGTTGTGGACATATGTTTTCATTTCTCTTGGGTTTAAACCTAGGAGTGAATTTGCTGGGTCATTTCTCTCCACATCCTCACTAACAATCATTGTTACTTCACTTTGTGATTATTGCTGTCCTGGAGGGTGTGAAATGGTGTCTTATTGTAGTTTTGATTTCCATTTCCCTAAGGTTAATTTGCATTTCCCGAATGGTTATTGAGCATCTTGTCATATGTTTATTGGACATTTTTATATCTTCCTTTGAGAAATACCTGTTTTAAGATCCTTTGCTTACTCTAAAATTGGGTTGTTTGCTTTTTATTTTTTTGAGTTGTAAGAATTCTTTATAAATTCTAGATATAAGTACCTTATCAGCTAAATAAATGATTTACAAGTGTTTTCTCCCATTTTGTGGATTGTCTTTTTCATTTTCTTGATGGTATCCTTTGAAGCATAAAAGTTTTAAATTTTGATAAAGTCCAATTGATCTCTCTTTTTCTTCTGGCTTATGCTTTCAATGCTGTATCTAAGAATCCTATGCCAAACTAAAGGTCTCTGTCATTCTTGCAGGATAATTGAGAATGCACCAGAAATGAAATATTTGAAGGGGGTCTCCATGCTGGCTCCTTGTGATGTTAGGTTTTCTATATAGCACTTAGAATACAGCACACTCTTTCTGTCTTCTGGTAACTTTATAACACTTGATCACTTTCATTCTTTTGTGGTTGGGTGAATTTTTAAAGAAATTTATAATTGTCAAATTTTTAAAAGTCAGACATTACAGAGATTTATAGCTTAACAGTGTTTCCTAATCCTGCCCTACAGATTCATCCTCTACTGTTTTGGGACCTCGTTCTGTTTTCCTATAGATGTTAACATGACTTATTTTTTGTTCTTATTTACACAGGCTCCATTGCCTGCCCTTCCTTTTAGCTCCTTGCTATCTCCCTCTCCTTTCCCTGCCCTCCCTGAGCCTGTGATCTTGGCTCAGGTTACTGACCCTCTGAAGAGCTCTCTGTCCTTTCTGAACTGGTGACTGTTATCATCAGGGAGAAAGTTTGGGGACCTTTCTACTTTTGCTGTCAATATACCACTTTCCTTGTCAAACTTTTCTGTTGGCAGGAAAGATTCTTCTCTTCCATGTTCTGTAGACTTTTAATACCTAGATTTTTAAGAAATTCCAAGAATTTAAGAATTCTTGAAGGTTATAACCAGTCTAGCCTGTAAAGCTTGATTTTTTAATAAATCTTAATGAATTTTTTCTTGATACAGATTTTCAATTACTTTTTTTTCCTGCTGTTCTTTATATACATTTGGTAGTTACCTAAGAAGCCCAGTTTTTACTGTAGGGTTGCTTTAGGATATAATCGGGAGGGTTTTTAGAAGAAAAAACAACTAAAATTAAGGGAAAAGGTAAAATAAGACTTAAACTGAATTTATTACAGAAAAACAGCTGATCACCTTAGAAAGCGTCTCATTGCATACTTGCCTCAGACGTAACAGTACTTTGCCTTTGTGGTAGCTGTTCAACAAGTGTTTATTTGAATGAATAAATAAATAAGTATATTTTGTCATCTTGGAGTTCACACTTGCTTCTGAGTTTCAGTCTTTTTGGTCCTCATTCACTGACTCCTCTCAAATTTAAGCAGATAATAGTGGAAGTATCTAAGCTATTCATAGTGAACCCCACATTGTAAGTCATCCAACATTTTAATTTTTCTGTTTATGAAACAGTTTTGAGGGAAAACTATGTAGTTTACAATATATATTTTTTGCTTGGCAATGTTATTTCTGTAACATACTGAATATTAACATGGCATGACACCTGCCTCTTGAAGCCCAGAATGGGTTGGGTTCAACGTCCTAAGTTTTGAACTGTCTAAAATATATCTGAAGTTCTGGTTGCAGAAAATCTTTAGCTTTTTTTGTTTATTTTCTTTCACCCTTAAAAACCCAGTAACTATTTGTTTCTTGGATCCAGGCACTCCGGGAGTTGGTATTAAAATACCGTGAGAATATCGTTAATGTGCGGACAGCAGCAGATCACATGGAAGAAAAGCTGAAGGCTGAGATACTTTTCCTGAAAGAGCAGATTCAAGCAGAACAGTGTTTAAAAGAAAACCTTGAAGAAACTCTGCAGCTAGAAATAGAAAACTGCAAAGAAGAAATAGGTGAAGATAAAAGTGATGTAATTTAGAATTGGAGGCACTGAATCAAACTTTTCTCTGGTTATAAGAAGTAGTACATAGTCTTGGAATGTAGAAAACAAAAAATATAGGATGGACTAAGGACTCAGTCCCTTTCCCCACATGTTCTGATATAACACCTGATAAGGAGTTAAAAAAAAACCCCAAACTCATCTTTTTAGGAGCTCTGGTGCCTCTCTGGCAGTTACTAAATAGATAGGGAACTCAGGACTTGAACCCAGACACTGGAGCCTGTGAGAAGAGAGGTGGCACTTCCTTCAGAACTTAGAAGTGTTAACAGACTTCTACCAGGGTCACCCCACCCCACCGTGAAGTGTCGGTATTTGAGGCAGAGATAGTTTATGCCATGGTGTTCATTGGTGTGCGCTCTGACTTTGACACGAGCTTGAGTGTTATGCTGATTGGTTGGTGGTAACTGTCAGAAGAGGATGCTAGTCCCCCACCACCACCCTGCTCACTGTGTTCAGTACATTTGACTCCTTTCGTTGTGAGATTGAGCTGTGGTACAAAAAGGCATTTTAAGATTTAAATGCAAAATAATCAGTAAATGCTAACATGTCTCCTTTTTTCTTCCTAGCTTCCATCTCTAGCCTAAAAGCTGAATTAGAAAGAATAAAAGTAGAAAAAGGACAGGTGAGTTTCACAAGTTTCAAATTGATTCTGTCAGCAGCTAATAGGTGTTTATTGAGTCCTACTGTGCTAACTCAAGGAATAAAGTATAATTAGAACATAGTCCCTGCCTTCAAGGAACTCCCAGGAAAAGTATAGTAGAATATGATGAAACATAGTGGCTGATGACAGTAGATACCATTTGGTGAGAGCCTGCTCTGTGCTGGCGGGAGGAGGTACAGGGAAGACTGAGATGTGACTTAGTCTGGAGCTTCCACTGCTGTGGGAAGACAGGCAAGACATGCTGTTTTCTTTCAAGGATATTTATTTGGCTGGTTTAAGTGACTGTGTTGGGTATTAGTTGTGGCCTGTGAGATCTAATTACCTGAACAGGGATTGATCCTTGGCCCCCTGTATTGGGAGCATGGAGTCTTAGCTACTGGACCACCAAGGCATGGTCTTAACAGAATACGTACTTAAAGCTACCATGGAAACATGTATGAAGTCTGTTACAAACAGGAGGTGATGTTTTCTCCCTGGCTTAGTCTCTCTTAGACATCATGAACACCTTCTGGTAAATGATGCCATTCAGCTCACTGGCCTCATAATTCCTTGAGTCAGTGCCCTTTACCTCCACCCAGCCTTCCTTCCCACACTCCTGCCTGCACCTTGCCCCACTTCTGACGTCTCCCTCCAGGCTCATATCTCCTGACGCCAGTCTACCATCTTTCTAGCCCTTTATCATATAGGTTTATCTGTCTGAGAACCTCATTCAGACATTCAGTTCCTTGAACTTTTCCTTTTCTTCTGGTTTTAGCAGCTTCCTCATGACTTTGCTTTCTTTGCTTCTAAGTGACGTCTGACAGAGCTTGTCTCTCTAGCTAGTCTCCCCCAGTGCCTGCAGGCGCCCTCGTACCTTGTCCTTCTGCTGACCTTACTCGATATGCCCAACCCGGGACTAATCCTGGTGTCCACCTTCTCTGCCTCTTGGACCACTGGAAGGAGTATCATGCCTGCTCCTGGTGCTACGTGTTGCTCAGTAGCTTTTCATCTGTTCTTAGTTGTTCCCTTCCGTTCCCTGCAGTGGCTGTTCAGTCACCACTCACCTCACCTCACCTCATGATGGCCTTGTACCCCTATCAGAAGCAGGACCATCTTCAGCTCTTGCCTCCGCAGTAACATGTTTGCCTTTTTCCTCCCAGTCTTCTCTCTTCTTGCATCTTAAGAAGGGGTGATGACCTGATTCTGACCAGTCTTCTGTCACTGCACATGTGCTTTGACTGAACCACTCACGTCTCTTCCTGGCATCTTCGGTCTTCCTCTTTCACTGTGGGCCTTGAACTTTTATGTGTTGTTTTTTTCCATTTTGCATAACCACGCTCAGGGGCCTCCTAATAAACAGAAGTTTCTCTTTGAATGCACTTCTTTCTCCAGCTACCAGTCTTCTTCCTTTTATGCCCAGAGTTCTTGAAAGAGTCATCTCCACTTCCTGACCTCCCAGTCATTCCTCACCCACTGCCGTCTGGCTTTGGCCCCCTGTGCAGTCAAGGTTGTGCTGGCAGTAGGCACCAGTGTCCTGATGTGTCTGTCTTTCTCACTCCCACTGTTTGGGTTGACTTCAGTGCTTACCTAACTCATTGTAACAGCCTAACTTCTTTCCCTGACTCCAAAATGTATCGCTTTCCAATTCACTTTTGTATTGAAACCAAAGTGCTCTTTAAAGATTATACACTTGACCGTGAGCCAGTCTGGTTTAAAACCCTTCAGTAGTTCCCTTAGCCCAGTTAGGCTCCCCTACCTCACCACTGCCTCTTGGGTCTCAGCCTCCAGGGCAAGCACCCTGTGCTGTGAGGTAGCAAGAACTCAGCTCAGTTCCTTAACTCATTATTTTTATGTGTCAACTCCCTCCTTTTGGAGTCTTTCTCCACCTTCTCCCCTTTACAGCCCCTTTAAGGGTCAGATGTCATCTCTTCAAGGAAGCCGTTGCCAACTTTTCTGGCAGAGTAAAGTGCTTCTTCATCCATGGTCATATGCCACAGTTAACTTACATGTGTGTCTCTCCTACAGCATGTAGGAGGTACCTAATAAACGTTTAATAAAAGAAACAATAGGTCTTGAAGAATAGATTGAAAATCTGCAGATATCAGAGGGTAAGGAGAGGATTCCAAGCAGAGCCAATACCCAAGGCCAAGGGAGACGAGCATTGGGTGCAATTCTTCAGGCTGCTGGCTCCTCTGGCGGCCGTGCTGTCACCTGCAGGGAGTTTCTGTGTTTCAGCTTTTTCCTTCTTAATTTTACAGTTGGAGTCCACATTAAGAGAGAAGTCTCAACAGCTTGAGAGTCTTCAGGAGATGAAAGTGACGTTGGAAGAACAGCTGAAGAAAGAAACTGCTGCTAAGGTGAAACATTTTTGTTGGTAGTTTCATTTAAAAAAAAAAAACAAAAACAAAACCACGGACTTTCCTGGTGGTTCAGTGGCTAAGACTGCGCTCCCAAGGCTGGGAGTCCAGGTTCGATCTCTGGTCAGGGAACTAGATCCGACCTGCCACAGCAAGGAGTTTGCATGCCACAACTAAGACCTGGCCCAGCCTAGTACATAAATAACATTTTAAAAAACCACAGCAATGTAAAGGGTATAGGATCACATCTTCTCTGTTTAAAAAAAAGCCCTGCTCTTTTGATAGAGTCCCCTTCTGAAAGCTAGTGACTCTGTTTCAGGGAGAAAATGGATTTCTCTCTTCAGAGCTGGGTTAGGTCTCTGCGCACTGCCAGCTTTGTGGGTCTCTGTCACAGGCCCCGCTGGCTGAAGGCCATGAACCAGACTTGGCACCTTGAAGCCAGAGACGCTGCTCTGGAAGGGCCATTCCATTCGATTGATCTTATCCAGTGGTGCACTGAATCGTATTTGCTGCCCACATTCTGATTAGTCCTGTTAGAATAAAAGTGCATGGGGCTAATTGTGGGGTAAGTTTGCTTTCAGGGGGGCTGTGGTCTGACCTTTAAGTGTAAAAATGTGTTTTTGATAGTCCTTCAATTTTTGAAAGGCTCACATGCACGGTTCCTGATGGAGTTTCTGTCAGGAAGACTAGAGATAGCAGGGCTGCCTAAGGCTGACTCAGAGGATTTTCCTGGCAGATGCTTAACTGTCATGATTGTCAGAGAAAAGCTCTAAAGTTTCTCTCCCTGTTGCTGTGATAGCTGTTGATCTTAACAGCAGCTAATTTTTGATGATTAGTCATTATCGGTGGGCTGCTGGGGGTGAGAGGTGGGCCCTGCACTTTCGTTTTCATTTGGCTCTAATACTTGATTCACTTTAGGATCTAGAGCAAGTAGCTTAAACAGCTTGCACCCTTGCCTTGTGAAGACAGAAATAAAGGGAGACTAACACCATCTTAAAGGGTGACAGGCACTATTCTTCCTCTCTTGCAGTAGGAAACAAGTGCTGCCCAGGTTTCCTGAGTGACTGATTTGTGGCTTTCCAGCATTAATCCTCATTAAAAACTTGTATTTTTTAGGTTACTGTCGAACAGCTAATGTTTGAAGAAAAGAACAAAGCTCAGAGGTTGCAGACTGAACTAGACGTCAGTGAACAAGTGCAGAGAGATTTCGTAAAGCTTTCTCAGACCCTTCAGGTGAGGCATTTGAGAAACCCCTAGATGGAACACCGAGGACGCACTTTCGGGGTTCTTGGCCTCCAGGAGAATTTTCTAATCCCTGACTCAACCTCTGACAAAGTCTAGAAGACTAGGGACTATGGCTGCCCCTGCCCCATATTCCTGCCTGGTCATTTCAACTGGAAACCTGTCCCTCCATTGTCCCTCACACATACCCCTTTTCTTCCTCCTTGCTGCCCTAAGGGTGGTGTGTAAAGCCCTTACATGGCATGTAAGACTTTTCCCAACCAGGCCTCTCTCTCTACACCTTGCATTTTATACTCTAATTTTTAAAAACTACTTGTGATTCTTTGCACCCAACATGATGTTCCCTCTGGAAGCATCCTTGTCTCATTGCCCCCTTGTTCCTTCTTCCAAGGCCCTGCTTACTAGCTTTTTCCTCCTCATAGAACCCTCTTTGAGTCCCGAGGCATAGTGTTTAGTATATTGTGCTGAAATTCTGTAAAGCTTGTTTGTTCCTTCAACTGAACTATAGCTTCCCAGGGATCAGGTCGCACTCATCTCTGTAGTCCCAGCGCCTTACACTGGGTCTGTTACACAGCAGCTGTGGGGAAGTATTTCTTAGTTTGTTTTTATTTTAATCTTTTAAAAACTTATTTTTAATTGAAGGATAGTTGCTTGACAGTAGTGTTTGGTTTCTTCCAACATCAGCATGAATCAGCCACAGGTATACATATGTCCCCTTCCGCTTGAACCTCCCTCCTGGGAATTGTTTTTTTAATTTACTTGTTCTTGCTGCCTTCTTTGAAGTGACTTGTCTCTGGTGAGTTATCTCCATTTCAGCTAAACTAATCACAGTAAACCAGAAAGTCAAGCAAGAGCCACCTGCACTTACGTCACTGCGTTATTTCTCTAGGTGCAATTAGAACGCATCCGACAGGCCGACTCCCTGGAGAGAATCCGGGCAATTCTGAATGACACCAAACTGACAGATATTAACCAGCTCCCTGAGACATGACACCCTCATGGCAGGACTCTAGCCTGCACTTTGGGTTTTTAACTCATCTTTAGAGCAACATTAATTATTATTTAACTATTAACTGAAGAAGTCACACACACAAAAAGGAAGACTGGAGAAATGTTTAATTCTAGTGGGAGGAGACTGTGCAGCACAGGAACAGCAAACAGCCAGGGGAATCTGCAGCAAAAAGACCTTCTGGATGGGAACACTAACCAGGCTCCAGACTGGGCTCCAGCGAGCTGGGATCAGACTTGGTGCTGGAGAAAGTGCTGTTTCCTTGCCTGCTTTATCGACATTTCCCTGCCCTAAAGCACCCTTCTAATAGTGTTTGAAATGACATTTCCTGTTCATAGATGTTGGAAGAGAGAATTTTTTCCTGTTGTCTAGAGTTCATCAGTAACAGTATTCAGCTAGCAGACAGGTGTAGTATGTGGTATGAATATTTTATATTAAAATATGAAGTTTGAGAGCAGGCCATTGGCTAGTGACTGTATTTCCTAGCTCCGTGTATTTTTTTTAAACCATTTTCATCTTGCGTTGGAAGACCTTAAATGCTACTGAAACTTGCCTGAGAACCGTAAGACGGTGGCAAACAAAACCAATTCAGTTGGAACTGATTTTAGAGAATTTGAAAACTTGGCTGGGGCTATATGTATTGGAAGTTGAGGTTAAAGGAAAAGCACAAGAAACTGTTTGGAAGCACTTTTTCTGCTCCCTGGTAAGTTGTGTGGACCCACAGGTACCAGGGTCAAGCTGAACCCACACCATCTCCTCTTGAAAACTGTTTTAGTTATTGGATCAGTGGAAGAAACATTAATAAAACAAGCTATGTCTGACAACACCTAGTATAAATGTATAAGTCTGCTGCTTATTTTATTTTCAACTTGAATCAGTGGATTTGAGTTCTGTTTGTTTCAAAAGTGTCAGATACAAAAATGGTGATACCTGTTTGGCAGATACCTGTTTTGTATTTTTCTTTTGTATTTTAGACCTGGAGTGTGGTGATGCTTATGGTGAAGTTGGGGAAACCCACCTAGTTCATCAGTTTGGAAATCTGCTTTGTCATTTCTATGAGGTTAAATTCGTTCCTGTGTGGAGAAAGCATCAGTGGACAGGTTGTCTTTGCCGTAGCCTTATGAAGTGTTGCAGAAAGCACAAGAATGGATGTGTGTTCACTGTTTACCTGCAAGTAGTTAGCCAGTGGAAGGCTATGCTGTTTTGTCAATAATTCATCATACAGGTGGTTCAAAAGTAAAACTCTTTATTTTCAAGTACTTTTTGTGATTGGTGGTGTGAAGGAACTATGTGGGAATTAAGTGGATTAGGTAGATTTTCTGGCTCAAGTAAATCTACAACTTGAATTCTTTGTTATAAATGAAGTCACAATGAACTAGCCCTAAAGATCTTTATTTCTGTCTTCCGTAAGACAAGATATGGCCTACATACCTCACTCCTTGGGCTACTGCTGTAGTCTTACATTAATGATTATGAATTTGAAAGTGAATACTAATTTGGAAATAGTGCTATAGGCTTGCACGCATGAAACATTTTAATTGGTTTAAAGTCCTTTTGTAGAATGGGGTACTTGGTTTCCTTTAAAGGAAACATGTATTCTCATTGAATTACAGGGAATTTTTATTAATTCCAAAAATGCAATCACTTTAAATTATGTAAGTATAAGATCAGTTCCTTGGATCAACTCCAAGCTCATTTGTTTTAGATTATTATTAAATCTGGCACTGTAGTAAATCAAGGTGGGTAATTCATAATCTTCCTGAATGAACTGAACTACAGCTCCCAGGGAGCTGCTAGGCTGAGACTGGGCACCTTGCTCATGTTTTTCTCCATAAGATGGTTCTGGGCCAATAAAATCATGATTAGGAAAGTGTGAGCAGTCTTTATAGTGGCAGATGCAAATTGTTGGAACCCACTTTTTGGAGAAAAATCTGCTAGAAAAACACAAACAGGCTAGGTTTTGTTAACAGTGTCTTTCTGGTATGAAACACCTCTTTAAACTGGGTTTTCTGTATAAATGGGAAACTGATTTGGAAGGCAGTGTTTAGCCCTCCAAGACAAACGAAAAGGTCGGGTTTCACAAGTGTTCCTGTGCTTGTATTCAGTCCATGTACACATGTTCCCACGCATGTCTAACCTGATTTTACCCCTTACCTATAACCTACCTTACCATGTGGCTTTTCATCGGCAGTCACTTAGCCATTTCTAGGCAGGTATAGTATTACCTTTCAGAACTCATATTTGGCAGGTATAAAAATATTACCTAAAGGACAAAATCATATACTGTATACCAAGCTCTGTTTCTCCATTTGAGATCCTACATGTGCACCTCACACCCATCAGTGACATGTACCAGGACACAGCATAGCCCAACTCAGCTCTGAAAGGTAATACGTGCCTGTCATGGAAGTGAGCCAGTGGTGGCCTTGCAACCGTGGAGCCTGAGTTCCGCTCTGAGCAGATTTCAGGTATAACCATTTGTTAACTGTACTGGAGGTGTGTCCTTAAGAAAGTGTTCAATTAAAAAAGCTGCTGCCTAGTATACTGTGTGGCCTTTTTCTTTGAATCTGAGGGTTCTCTTTTTCAGAGTCACATTTCTGGTGTTGCTATACTTTAAGATGCAGCTTTTATTCTTGCTCAAATACAGAGAAAACTCAGGGTTTATGGAGGTCTGGCAGTGTATAGCTCAAAATTTCAGGCTTTTTTTTTAATACAAGCATTTATTCAATTAATTATAAAACAGTATAAAAAGTGATGTACAATCACACCAAAGTTCATCCAGAATACCTCTTTATAAATTATGAGACTGATATGCTAACAAGGCACCTGCTTCTTTATAAATTAGTGCTACTTGTTCATTTTATAATGAGGCTAAGCCTTCACATGTATTAACTTCAGATGCGAGTCTGTTCCTGGTGGTTCAGAAGTTTATATGATTTCGGATGTCGTTAATTTGCTTCACCATTTCTCTTATGTGCTCACCCCTGTAAAATCATACAGTTATTCACTCTGGGGGAATACAATGAATTAATAAGCCATTAATAATTAACATTGATTCTTAGGAATTTAGTAATGTTGAAATATCTTAGAAGTGTTTTGCTAAAGTTAATGGCTTAAGGTTTCAGATGGATGGTGATAGGAATTCATTTAAGGATAGCAGCAGCAAATCCAGTAGTGCAACTGCTGGAAATATTTTTAAACATATTCACTGGGGAACACATGGACCACCCAACAGAATTACAAAGAAAGACATCCATTTTGACACTCCCTCCATACTCATCTCTTAAATCCTTATTTATCACTATCATAGACCTCCTGTCTTGGTAATTACTTGACTTGCAAAATGTTAAATGCTCTTATCTGGGCAAAGAAAGGTTGATTTTGGCATTTTGCAAAGTAAGAACTACCTGGCAGTAATAGCTGATTAGTAGTACTACTTACTCCTCCTTCAGGATGGACTGAATGCATTTTCGCTGGTAGGCGCTGAGAGTAATGGTGGGCTTTTGAGGACTCAGTACCTTTTCCATCTTTCGTTGTTGATAGTCTTTTTTCATAGTAACCTTATGTATCAAAAAGAACACAGACGCTTTAGTTGTGGTTTGCTACACGTTTTCATAATATTTATTTTAGCCTATTCTTTTTACACTTGAAAAAATTATTTTCTGTAGAAGGAACACTTTAAAAAGGACCAACCAAATGTAGCTACCTTGTATCCATTCCTACCTGTTTGATGGCATTGCCCAAATGTCTAAGTTGATCAGGTATCAGCTGTAATTCTTTCTTCATGTCTCTCTCACTGTCAGAGAGAACTGGGAGCTGAGAGTGAAAACTGTGAAGCACTTTTTTCATCCTGTGCAAGAAGTAAGTAAGAAGCAAACGTCGCAGCTTAAGATCTCAGCTCCCTGAGAGGAACACAATCCCAACTGAAGCTTCTGACGTATGAATCTGGTACTTGTGAAGGAGGGCCCTCCAGGGTGGGTTTGGGGAAAACAACACTGCACTGCCTTCTGTAGGATACACCTCGCAGGCAGTGCCCAGCACCTGAGTATTGTAACACTAGTAGTACCTGAATGGGGAGCTGAACGTTATGCAGTTTACAGAGCCCACTGACCTGTTCATGATGTCTTCTTGTTTTTCCTTGGCTTCCTCGTATTTGTCAGCTAAGCGCTCAGCCATTTCCCGTAGACTTTTCCTGATGGCATAAAAAGCAAGAGTCTCTAGGAGTCCACCATGATAGTGAAGCCGCTAATGTTGCTCACTATCTTAGGGAAAGCTCCAGTCTAGCTGAACTGTTTGCTTCCTCTCTGATCTTGGCACTTACCTCTCCTCTCGACAATAGTTGAGATCTTCTAATTGTTTCTTTTTTTGGTCACATAACAATTTGACCCTTTAAGAACAAAAGAAGTTTAATCAGAAGCCTGGTACCAGCCAGGGACTGATTGGTCTATGAACAGAGGCCGTCCTACCTCCGCTGAATCTCTTCCTTTGCCAGGTCCTGTTTTAGAATGTACTGTTCTCTGAAACCTGGGTGGCTCTGCTGATGAGCTGAAGACATTCTTCGGGAGGAGGAGCCGTATCTTTTTCAGATGATCTTAAAAAAAAATTCTATCCTTAGTTGAATAAAACAACTGAAAACAAACTCATGACATAACTACTTTTTACAGTTCCTGTTTATTCTTCTCAAACGCCTCCTGGTCTGTGTTCTCTCCCTCTGTTCTCACTAGCCGATTAAAGGTGCCCTTTGTTTCTTCCAACATAATAAAAAGTATATGAAAAGAAACAGCTGAGGACAAAAAGGATGAAAACAGAGATTTTACAAAACAGAGAAGGGAGGTGCTGTTTAAAACTGATAGGCCTTGGGACTTCCCTAGTGGTCCAGTGGGTAAGAATCTGCCTGCCAGTCCAGGGGACATGGGTTTGATCTCTGGTCTAGAATCTAAGATTCCCTCATGCTGTGGCACAACTAAGCCCATGTACCACCAACTACCGGAGCCCGTGCAGTAGAGCCGGTACTCTGCAACAAGAGAAGCCACCGCAATGAGAAGCCCCCACTGACTGAAACTAGAGGAAGCTCACATGTAGCAATGAAGACCCAACACAGCCATAAATTAAAGCAAAAAAGTGATATGCCCTAAACCCCATACTTCAAAAATGCTGGATTTGCAACACTACGTTGCAAAATGCTTCTAATATGCTTTTCAAAGGAATCCGGGGTTTCAGCCAGAATACGGAGGGGAGACTCTGCTACTTCAACATCCTCTTGGGTACAAAGCAGGGGAGGAGACGCTGGATGGACTGTGCTTCTGCAAAATAAATAAAACTGAACATGGAGATACTTGCTTTAAGTATAAGAAACGTGTTGCATTTATCCAAAATTCTGAAGGTTAAGAAACTATAATATGTAACAAAAACTCAATACCTTCAGAAAACTTAAAAGACTTTAACAGCTTGGCAAGTGACTGACTTTGCAATAATCCAAACCTGGGCGTTTGTTAATAGCGTTACTTTTACATAGACAACTTACATTTCAGGGAGTTGGCAGAAAATGATTTGAAGGTATCTAGATAACCAATAGCTCACTATGGGTTCCTTAAGGGGAACAAGAATTATGAGTTCAGCTGCATACCACCTTTCTTCCAGAGTTTACACATTCTATGATGAGCCTGTGAGGCCGGCAGAGATGTAGACATTAAGAGTGAGTGTGGACTTTTAAGTGAGAAAGCCCCATATCTGCAGCCTCATTCTCAGTGTTCCCTATGACTTCAGCATCTACTTAACCTCTCTATTCCTATTCCCTCGTCTATGGAATGAGGATAACAGTGCTGTCCTTGTAGTGTGGTGGTTTAGTCGCTCAGTCGTGTCCAACTCTGTGACCCCATGGACTGTAGCCCGCTGGTCTGATTATAGGATGCAGTGCAGGTAAATGGCTAGTACTTCTGAGCCTGACACAGAGTTTAAAATCACTAAATCTATCTAACTCATATTAATGATGGAGTTCGGTATTCTAGTATTCTTTCCACACTTTAAAGCTCTCGACTCTGCTAGCCAAAGGAGATGCCAGAAATTATGCCTAAAATAAACTCTTCCAGAGATGGCAGGAGCAACAGAAATATCCTACTTCCAACCCTCCAGTCAGAAGCCAGAGCATAAACCATGTATTTTCAGTCTGGTTACTGAGGGCAACATCCGAGCTTAGATTTTGCAGAATTAATAAGAGCTGTGTGGGAACACAAGAGTGGGACTTACAGTAAAGGCCTGACGAGGCACTCGTAGGCACTGGTGATGCAGATCATTGTTGGCCCCAGGATGTCAGGGACAATCCAGAATCCTCGGATCGGAGCTGGCTGCCTGAAAAGAACACACAGCCATAGTTACACTGCAGAGCAGCAAAGGCAGTGGGTCCAAAGCAACAACATGGCTGAGGTTTGTGGCTGCCTCAGGCCTGGGCTAGCAGTTGCCTGCGACATGCTATCAGGGCAGTAACCTCAGAGGTGGTGACGGGAAAACCCGTACCACTTACAGCTCCAATGGGGCTGGATCAAGCTGTCACTCAGCAGCCTGAGGCAGGCCACCGACTTGCAGGTCACTCGGAGCCCACAGCCCTCTGGTACTTGCTGTCATCTCAGCAGTTACCCTGACACTATGAAGCCAGTTCTCTGTGTCTTTCTCCCCAACCCGCCCAGAAGCCCCAGAGACCTCTGCATAATCTAGCAGAGCACCCCACCCAGTTAAGAGCTCAGAGTCTCCTGAGTAGTGTCTGACATTAAAAATTCAACGCAGGCCAGCATCTGTGTCACAGGATTCACTGTACCGTGCACAGCAGGCAGCTTCCATTCAAGTCATGGTTCTTACTCCACTGAAGAAACCGAAACCTGCGGCCCTCAGACAGAAGCTGTCTTTCCTGCCTGTGTGCTCCTCTGCCCGGATGCTGCTCCCACTCCCACAGCTTGTTTCTGCCCCTGCGCAGTGGACACCACCCCCCCTCCCCTCTTCTGAGAACGACCCTGCGATCGAAAACCTCCCCACTGTCTACTTACCCTCAGCTTATAAAGAGCTCACACCTGTCCCATCTGAAGCACTCTCAACCTACTCCCTCTCCCTTTACAGCCAGCAGCCTCTCCACAGGAGCCTGCAGCACCGCTGCTCCTGCCACATCTTTCAGCTGTCTTATCTTGCAGAGGGAGGGGAGTGATGGTGAATTGGGGGGAGTCTGGGAAGTTAAAATTTTTATTTTGTGTTTTTAGTGTGTGAAATATACACACAAAGGAGTACATATGTGCACTCTGCAACCACTCTCCAGGCCAAGCCTTAGAACACTGCAGGGGCCTTAGACCTCCCATGTGACTCTCCCTGACCACAACCTTCCACTTGATTTCTATGATACTCAGGTTCTTGTTTTGTTTTATAGCTTTCCTATCTATGTACGTATCCATTCGTATTCAATAGTTTAATTTTACCTCTTCATGAAATGTTCATACGTGAGATTGTTGTTGCCTGTTTTCCCCATTCGTTTTCCACCTGTGCTATCCTCTCCTGCCCCAGCAGCATTTCTCTGTGGCTCCGATGAGCCTCCATGTGGACACTTCACCTCTGCAGTGCTCTGCTGTGCTTACTGAGGCTGCTGCCCACTGCTGCCTCTTTGAAACATCCTCCTCCCAAGCATCCTTCCCTGGGTTCTCTTTCAGTGTCTGGCAGTCCTTTACTCCAGTTTCCCTCCTGGGCTGGGTTCTTCATCTTCCACTCGCTGCTTGGAAGAAAGTGCCGACTGCCTGCTCAGGTCTCCTCTACTCACTCTAGGCCCTTTCCAGAGGAACCTATTTTGGTTTATTCTAGTCATCAAATATTTACTGAGTATATCCCAGGCACCCTGTCAAGACACTTCAGTGTACAGACATGAGGTGATGGTATAAATAAAGTATGAAACAGGGCTTCCCTGGTGGCTCAGTGGTAGAGAATCCACCTGCCATTGCAGGAGACATGAGTTCGATCCCTGGTCTGGGAAGATCTCACATGCCTTGGAGCAACTAAGCTCATGTGCCCCAACTACTGAGCCTGTGCTCTGCAACAAGAGAAGCCACCACAGTGAGAAGCCCTCACACTGCAATGAGGAACAGTCCCCGCGTGGTGCAACTAGAGAAGACTACAGCGCAGGGAAGACGCAGCACAGCCGAAAATAGAATTTTATATATGTAAAAAAGTATGAACCAGACATGGTGTCTGCCTTCATGAAACATATATATTCTAGTAGTGGTGACAGACAGTAAATAAAAACAAAATATAAATATGTGCTTCAAAGATAATGAAAGAATTTGAAGGGGCTCTGGGAAATCAAGGGAACCCTCTATAAAATGATATTAAGATCAGATAGAAGAATCATAGTCAGTCCAGTGAAGCCTGGGGTTATGACAGGGGAAATACCTCTGAGACAGAGGACACAATGTGGAGTGGCAGAGGAGAGCTTTGGAAGAACAGATTGTTGGCATGAAGAATCCTGTCTACATGTGAGTGTTATAGTCACATGTACCCATGGACCTGAATTACTGAAACAACTACGATCTGTGTTTACAAGGGCGAGAAGGTCCTTACCTGCATGGCAGCGGCTTTGTACAAAGAATGTGTTCTACAAAGCATTTCGTTCCGTAGCCAGTTCCTGTAAACTGTCCTTATCTTCTTCATCTACAAAAGAACACGTTATAGAACACAATCCATTATCAGATATACGGATAGCAAATATTTACCCCCATTCTGTAGGCTGTTTTTAGTGTTTTCTTCTAGTGTATATCATTTTTGTTTTCACATTTTCGTCTCTGATCAATTTTGAGTACATTTCTGTGTCTGGGGTGAGGTAATAGTCCAATTTCATTCTCACATGCAGATGAATACTTGTCCCAGCACCATCTGTTGAAAAGACTATTCTTTCCCCCATGTAATTGTTCTAGGACCACTGCCGAAACCAACTTACTATAAATTTAAGAGTATATTTCTGGACTCTCAATTCTATTCATTGACATATATCTGTATCCTTACACCAATTATCATACTGTTTTGATTACTGTACCTTTCTAATTAGTTTTGAAATTACAAAGTGGGTCCTCCAACTTTTGTTCCTGTTTTACAAGATTGTTTTTTACATCTATACCCATAAGAGATATTAGTCTCTAGTCTTTTCTTGGATGTTGTTGTCTGGCTTTTATCACAATATTATCCTCATAAAGTGATCAGGGAAGTGTTTTCTCCTCTATTTTTTGTAAGAGTTAGGAAGACTTGGTATTAATTCTTCAAAGGGCTTCCTAGGTGGTGCAGTAGTAAAGGATCCTCCTGCTAATGCAGGAGACATAAGAGATGCGGGTTCGATCCCTGGGTCAGGAAGATCCATGGAGTAGGAAATGGTAACCCACTCCAGTATTCATGCTGGGAAAATTCCATGGATAGAGGAGCCTGGCGGGCTACAGCCCAGGGGGTTGCAAAGAATCAAACATGACTAAACAAAGCACAATAATCAAAATCAGTTTTGATTACTGATTCAATCTCATTTCTGTATTGTTATATAATAGGTCTATTCGAATTTTCTATTTCTTTTTTAGTCAGTTTTGTTGATTTGTATCTTTCCAGAAATCCGTCCATCTCATTTAGCTTGTCTAATTGGCATACAGTTGTCTTGGTACTCCCTTATCATCTTTTGTTCTTGGTATATCCGTATAATCTCATATTTCTGTATGCTCAGCAGGAATAGCCCTTCTTTCATTTCTAATGCAGTAACTTGAGTCTTTATTTTTTGGTCAGTTTACCTATAGGTTTCTCAATTTTGCTCATCTTTTCAAAGAACTATCTTTTGGTGTCATAACCTCTACTGTTTTTCTGTTCCAAACTAATTTTTGATAGACTCTATGAAACATACTGAAAAGCACAAAAACTCACCTGACCCAAGAAACTTGTGAAGTTTATGAATCCAAGTTAGTCCAACACTATGTACACCAGCTTCATGAGTACAGTGGTATCTTGAAGGACACTTCGGATCTGAAAATGGAATCAACAATATAAAGGAAGCCATTAGAAAACTAAAAGAATTCACCTGAGGAGGCCACAAATGCATCTGGTGATGGAAGTGATGCAAGGTCAATAGGGCCTTCGCACTGTGGCACTATGTCAGGGGTTTGGGAATTTGAAAACATGACTTCAGTTTTCAAATACATTTTAAAAGTACAATTAAGAAACTCATTTCAAATATGTTCTTTTTCCAAGTATTAACACAGAGTTCACTGAACATAAACACTTGCTATCAAGGAACTGACCTTATGCCTTTCTGTCCATCTCTGTGCATTTATTTACAGTTTTCAAAATAAAACGGTAAGAAAGGCTCTAGCTCTGTAAAAAAAACCTGTGCTTGCACACATCAACTTACATGAAACTATTGAAGCTACTGCACTCCTCCAGCATAGGTGCTGAAAAGACTTCAGCACAGCAGCTTAGTGAACAGTCCTATCACAGATGGTAAGTCAGGTGTGAAACATGCAGTTTTACTTGTCCTGATAACGTTGACTTACAGAGAATTGTTTGTTGAAATTTTAGATATAATTTTTGTATTTATATTTACACCAAGAAATATGAGCAGTTATTATGTAATTTTAATGAAAATTTCTCTATTTTTTCCTCTATTTCTTTGAAGCCCTAGTTATCAGTAACACTATCATTAAACTAAAAGATGAGTATTTATTATTTATATTTATCCCTGTGACTCAGGGTTTTTAAAACATTAAACAATGAAAACAAGATATTAAAAAAATGTATATACTAAAGCTGATTTAAGATGGCAACTGTCAACCATAAGCTCCTAAACCAAATTTTTCTTTTATCTAACATCTTCACTTTCTTACTGCTGAGTTTACAGTAAGTAAATGTTATATTATTTTTATCTGTTTATATGCTGGGGTTCTGTATAACACCTCTGAAAATAGCATTATGTTATGAACAGTTAAAAAAAAAAAGGCTTCTGGCAATCTCCATGGTGATCATCTCTCTGAACAATAAAGTACTGAAAAGTTTCTTTTCATTTGCCCACATCTTAGTTGGGGACTTCCAAAGCTTAAATCATCTCATTAGGTTTCTTATTGTTTAAAATGGCTTTTTGAAATGTGTCTGTGGTGCTCAAGTCAACAGAAAAACCCTAATATTTGGATGTGACAGAATCTATTATGAAAAAATGAAATACTAGTAACTGCAGTCATAAATTTGCCTGACACCCCTGACAAGATATGTGGTAACATAAGCCATGCATTTATGTCATTAAAAATCTGGGAATGTTTCAGTGATTGTAATATGCTTTAAGTACAAACATGAATGAGTGAAAAATTCATTAGTTTCATATATGAAAATGTTCTCTTATTCAAAGAATCGAGAAAAAAGTCTATAATTAAGATTTCCCCAAGACATACGTTATCTATAAGGAAACCAATTAGTTTACGTGACTTTACTTCACTAGGTCTCAATTTCCTCGTCTATAAAGCAAAGTTCTAAGACTTAATATTTAGACTATATCTCTCCAGTTAGAGACCAGACATGCCCAGTGAGTTATCTTTGCTGGTTTATTATATAAAGGCTACTATGCCCTTAAATGTTAGATTATACTTTAGTACAGAGTTGAAGCCAGAATTACCAAACCTGGGCAAACTGGCTAATAAGACTGTAAGCAGATTAGGTCAGGCTGCTTCAGGATTGAATTCCCTTTCTCTGGACTGAAGAGAGGAAAACTATGAAAGGTTCACCCCATTATTCCCGACTGAGGAAGCTTTTGTTCCTCATTCTTCACAGGGAAGACACCTAGATCCTAGAGGAGAAAGTTGAGGAGCAAATAGGATTATAGGATTTTTATGTCAGAAGGGACTTTAGAGATCATCTGATGTTATCCCTATTATTTTAGGTGAGAAAATTAATAATCAGAGAGGCTGAATAAATGTCCAATACTACAGAGCCGATTAATGTTAGAGCTGTAACTAAGCCCTAGGACACTCCAGACTCCTAGTTACCAACTCCTTCCACTCAACCACTCTGAGTCTGAACGACACAGGTGACATGCTGTGACTGTCTCAGCAGTTTAGCCAAGAGCTTCCTAGATGGAGAGAGAAGCTGCCAGAAAGCTCTGGAGCCAACCCAGATAAGTTAAAGCAAAAGACAAAAAGACAAAAAGGTGACATTCAAATGAGTCTGGGTATAACAAGATAGTATGTTCTCAAAGGAAGAAAGGTATTTTAAAGAGATATCTTAATACAAGTATATTATCACTTTATTTAAAAATTTTTACAGTTTATTAAAGTTTGCATACATTTAACAATTTGAATAATGAACCTACTTTTGATTAGACTAGAGGAAAAAAATGACTATTATAAATCTGAGTTGATCCAGCCTGAAGACCACGATCTGAATGCAAACTTGGGAAATTTGTTTTTCTTGAATCTGCAGTATAACGTTGTGGCTAAAAGGCCAAAAGAACCTAGTAGTCAAATTTTTAAAGGCTGGAACCACACAAAAAAACAAATTACACAGGAATGGTCTGTGATAATCTCGTATAAATGTAATGAGATGTAAGAACTAAATTTAGTGAACACTTTACCTCTGTGAAGTTTGATTGGACAAGAAAAGTCAGAATCAAAGGGCTCATCCTCTCCAGATGCCAGTTTCAGGGCAAGCTCCAACTCAACACACTCAAACACATACAGAGATGGAATGAGGTCAGCCCTGGAATCCCAGGACTTTTCTGACTGTAAAAAAAAACAAAAAACCTGCACTGTAACTTTAGTGTTTCATATTCCTTTGAAAATTTACACAACTAAAAACAGAAGCAAAAAGCTGTATCAAACAGTGCTTCCAAACTTTTCTTAATTCCACCCTCTATTCCAACACTGTTTTGTTACTCTTAAAAGAGAATAAAAGGCTTCTTGCCTTGGGAAGATGTAAACACACAAATTTAGAGAAGAGCCAATTCAGTTATTCAAAGGTTCTTTATACCTGTCACCAAACGTAGCATTTTAAAGTTAAGAAACATGTAGGCTGCTGGACCAAATAAGCTGGGTACATCCTAACTTTTTTCAGTTTAAGTATTTAGAATGGGCTTCAATTAATTCTGAGTGTTAAGTTTCCAAAATAGTGCCAGATATAAAATTCCAAAATAAGTAGCTCATCAGGTAAAGAATCGGCCTGCAAAGCAGGAAACACAGGAGACATGGGTTTGATCCCTGGGTCAGGAAGATCCCCCAGAGGAGGAAATGGCAACCCACTCTAGTATTCTTGCCTGGAGAATCCCATGGACAGAGGAGCCTGGCGGGCTACAGTCCACAGAGTGGCAAAGAGTCAGAGTGAGCACGCACACGCACACGCACACGCACACGCACACACACACACACACACACACACACACAGTATAAAATTCCTCCTATACAAAGCCTTCATACCATTCTAAGAACTGTCCCCAGTCTTGGAGATACGAATATGCCCACGATCGCCTGACTTACTGTTTGGTCATCCTCTTCTTCCCCCTCCAGCACAACACAGTGATACAGCATTCCTGATTCAGTAGCAATCACCAGGATGTTAGGGACACACGGTAAGCAGAGTACAGCACAAGCATCGTAGCCATAGTTATCTTCAGCAGCAGGATGCATGGGCAATGGGCCCAACAGCTTGCCCACACTACCAGGGCTAAAAAAAAGAATGAAAACATTCTCGGGAAATGTTGACAGAAGACCATACCTATCACTTAAAACCCTTTTTGACTCTGTCCCCAGCTATCAGACACTGATTAAAATTTGGTCTATTCCCAATGTCTCCACTTTTTCACTTTCCCACTCAATTTCCACCTCTTTGATGCTTTTCTACTGGAGATAATTTTGTCCCCAGGGGGCCACTGGTGACATCTGGAGACGTGTGTGATTGTCACAGCTGGGGGGACAGGGACAGGTTACTGGTGTCTAGAGGCCAGAGATGCTGCTGAGCATCGCCCCACAGGCAGCCCCTGTCAACAGTGCAGAGGCTGAGAGGGGCCAGCCCTCAGTTCACTGTGGTTTATGCCTTCACCACTCTACTTAAGTTGTACAACAGTTTTGGTCTGTAGCATGACTTTCTGATGAACAAGGAACCACACAGCAGGGACTCTGCCTTTGATCTTGTATTCCCACATTCTGCTACATATTGAGCCCTACATAAATATCTATTGAGCTGATTTGTAAATAAATCATGATGTTCAGACTTGGGCCCTATGCCTAATTACGAACTTTACCATAATTCTTATACTCTGCTGACTCTCTCACTAGAACAGTTTCTCACTAGTCCTGTATTTCCAACTGTCCGTGGAATACTTCCAAATTACTGGAATTATTTGTTTCAAATTAGTTGCCTTTCCTGACCTCACTATTTGTGTCAATGCCTCACTCTCTTATCCAAAGAGCAACTAAGTCTTATTGACCCTTCCTTTGTAGTATTTACTATATTCATTTCTCCCTCACATTACCACCAGTTTAAACTCTTGAAGACTGTAAGCTAAATTTTGGAAGTTTCTTTAGAAGTCCCTGTGTTCCAGTCCCTTTCCAGCCAACTGTTTTATCCTTGTTTAGAAACCATCACTGTCTTCCTATTACCCTATTCCTACAGAAAAAATTCCACATCCCTTAACTACCGAGTTTTCCCTGGATAGATACCTCCAGGTTTATCCCTAAATGCTCCCTATTTGAATCTTCAGCTCTAGTCCCAAGTGTTTAATCACTGGGACCTTGAACAACACTTGCACTTGCCTATTTTCATACCTGACTTCAAAGCTGCACTTCTGACTAAAATAGTCATTTATGCTTCATTTAATCCTGCATTAAAGCCTAAGTTCCATATGACACAGTCCTTTCTCTTTGAAAATCTCCTTAACTTCTTCAGTTAGAATCATCTCTCCTTCCTCTGAGCTTTTATGTAGCATGAATATAGTCTAAATCATTACCTTCCCATGGTTATGTATGTCTCTTCCCCACAACTGGGACATTAAAAGACCAGATTACCATGTCTCACCATCCCCATGGTACCTTGTTCAATAAGATCCACGATACAGATCTTCCTTGACTGAAGGTGGAGTTACATTCCAATAAATTCATTATTAAATTGAAAATATTTTAAGTCAAAAAAGGATTTAATACACCTTACCTACCAAACATCATAGCTTAGCCAAGCCTACCTTGAATGTGCTCAGAACATTCACATTAGTCTACAATTGGGCAAACTCGTCTAACATAAAGCCCATTTTATAATGAAGTGTTAAATATCTCTAATTTACTGAGTACTATACTGAGAGTGATACATGAAGGCTGTGTCAGCTGTTTACCTTTCTGATCATGTGGCTGACTGGGAGCTGTGCTCACTGCCCAGCATCACAAGAAGCTATCAACTGACTATCACTATCCTGGGAAAAAAATCAAAATGAACAACTTAAAGTACAGTTTCTCCTGAATGTAACTGGTTTTGTGCCATCATAAAATCGTAAGTCTGACTAAGTTGGGGATCATCTGTAAATACTTTTTGACTGACTAGACTTTGCGAACACAAATCCAGCCTTAAGGGATTATTCTATAGAACTCACCCAAATAATATGAAGAAAAAGAGGTCAAATGATCTGTACAAACTTCTCCAAAATGGGCAAGCCAGCACTGAAAGGCTGCAATATTTCCACAAACTCATAAACATGGACCCCGGGTCCAACCATGACAATCTATACTGCAGCACAAGCTCAACTTTCGCTTCGGGTGGGTTCTCCCCCAGCTTACCTGTGCAACAGACTAATGTATGTAAGGAAAGTCTCCCCATTCTCATATAAGATGTACAGAGGGTAAGCTGCTACTTCTTCTTTGCCTTTTTGTCCAAATATGTGCTTTGGGACTGCTGACAATGGTCCAAAGTCAAATGCAACCGCTGTCTCTCCCAGAGATGCAGTGTAGGCCCTTCTGAAAAGAGAGTTAAAAACCAAAATGAAAACAAGACTTCCAATAACAGCAGGTGGGGTGGAATTTGTATTCAGGGGAGCGAGAAGACGAAGTTACGATTATTAAGAATGTGAAACAATGCTGGAAAAGGCTTGTAAGATTAAATGAAAGCAGCAGACCACAGAACTATAGAAACTGGTTAAACACAGTCACACAAATAGTGAAAATACACGCAAATAGTGAAAATACACGCATACAGACAAGCATCAATACAGAAAAGAAACAAGAAAACAAAGACTCCATAGTTATTTCTAAGCAGTAGGATGCATTCAGTCCACAAATATTTACTAAGTATCTTCTTTGTGCCAGGCACTGTAGGTTCTGGGAAACCTCAGTGAATTAAACAAAGCCCTGCCCTCTAACGAAAAAGATGTCAACAGAGAAGATGCAATCAGATAACACAGAATCAGAAAAAAGATGTTATGAAGAAAAATAAAGCAGGGGAAGGGGGTGCTGATGGAGGTGCTACTTTAGGTGACCTGGGAAAGGCTCTGATAAGGTGATATTTGAGCAAAGATTTGAAGGAAGTAAGGCCGTGAGTCTGTGGTTATGTGGAGTAGTAGTAAAGGAGGAGTAGTTGAGGCAGAGACTGTGAGGAACTGCAAGAAGGCTGAGTGGCTGGAGCTCAGAGCCAAGGCGGTGGGAGGACTGAGGAGGAAGCGTGCAGTAAGCGGGCAGACCTACAGGCCTTCAGGCCACGACCTCTCTGGGAAATGAATGAAGTATGGAGAGCACAGAAGTAGAATGTTCTGATTTATATCAAAAGTAAAACTCCAGTACAATATGATCACACTATAGGAAATTTTTAAATATTTTATTTTCTTAATACTTTTCTATAGTTTTCCCGATTTTCTACAAAAATATAATTACCTTTATAATCAGGAAAACTAAATGATAAAAGATGCTATTTTATTATTTTAAAAATTTTGTATAATTGGTTTTTCAAAAAGATTCAGTTTAATACAAAGGTAATGAGTATGGTTAAAATAAAACCACAATTTCATACAGCTTTTGAGACAGTCAACATATTCCAAGGTATGATAGGTACCACATCTTAGTTCCTTATCATGTGGAAAGTTATATGGTTATATGGTATTAGGAGGCACAAAATGAGGAATCCCCAAATCCAGACTAAAAGAACTGTCTGAGAGTTAAACTAAACAATTAGGACAATGACTGGAAACAGACAGACACATCGGTTATTTCAAAAAGAATTAAAGCCATCCAAACCTAACTGGGAGTTAACATAGTAGTATTTCTAATAATAATGATAGAAGGTATCAATTAATGAGTACTTATTCTGTGCCATGTTAGGCACTTTCTATGCATGATCTCATTTATTCTGTACAATAATCCAAGTAAATGGTGACTTTTTAAAGTGTTATCTATTTATTTGCTGTGTCAGGTCTTAGTTGTAGCACGTGGAATCCTTTGTTGCAATGCAATGCACAGCCTCTCCAGCTGTGGCACATGGGCGCAGCGGTTGGCTGCACGGGCTTGGATGCTCCGTGGCATGTGGGATCTTAGTTCCCTGACTAAGGACTGAACCTGCGGCCCCCATACTGTGCGTTGGATTCCCAACCACTGGGCCACCAGGGAAGTCCCCAGTGGTCACTACTTTTTACATTCATGGAATATATAGTCATAGAAATGAGACCAAGTGAAACTGAATAACTTGCTAGATGCCACAACTGATAAGTGGCAGAACTAAGACTGGAATACAGCTGCTGACACCAGAGCCAAAGCTCTCAACAACGGCACTTGCTCTATAGCCGCTCCTCTAGACAGTGAGTGTGGCAAAGGCTGAGAAGCTACAGAAACGCTCTGCCGACACCAGAACAGGACCTAGCAATTCACAGGTGTTTCCCCATCGTGGAGATAGATGGACGGGGCTTAGGAAGCTGTATAAGACATGAAAGTCATCTGACTGAAAACTTTCAGTTCTGGGACTAATGAATTAATTCATTAATTAATGAGAATTAATGTGGTCCCAGAAGGCAATGGCACCCCACTCCAGTACCCTTGCCTGGAAAATCCCATGGACGGAGGAGCCTGGTAGGCTGCGTCCATAGGGTCGCAAAGAGTTGGACACAACTGAGCGACTTTACTTTCACTTTTCACTTTCATGCATTGGAGAAGGAAATGGCAACCCACTCCAGTGTTCTTGCCTGGAGAATCCCAGGGACGGGGGAGCCTGGTGGGCTGCCGTCTATGGGGTCGCACAGAGTCACACACGACTGAAGTGACTTAGCAATGTGGTCCCACACTAGTGGCAACTTTTGACTCCTAACAGAAGCAGAAGAAATTCCTCTCTGGAAGAACATACTCCCAGCTTGGACTCCAAACATTAAGATCAAGTAAACACAAGTGAACAGTGAGAGATCAACAACCATAGGAGGAAGTGAGTGTGATTACAGGACAGGAGGAAGAACAAACAGATTTAGATCCCCGCCTCGCCAAGTCTTCACATATTGAAACTGTCACATACATAACAGCTGTATGTAAAATATTCAAAGGAATAACAGAAAAATAAAAATAGACTGTTAGATATGACCATTATGAAGACATGAAAATAACTAATTGGAACTTCTGGAAATATTGCTACTACGGGCTTCACTCCACATACACACTGTGGGTGACAGGATGTGGTAATCATCAGAAAGGCTGAGCAGGAGGCCAGAGGAAGGGAGTTTGTAAGTTCAAAGGGTGATTCTGTTACTGGTCAAACTAGCAGGAACCTGTTCTGCAGTGGGCAAGAAAACTAAGGTAAGCCAGGGTCACATGAGAAGCAGGAGGCAGCCTATGGTCCACTCCAGCTTCTGGGGTACTAGGTGCTGGTCTGGGGGGTCCAGCAATCTGCTCGTCCATACTGAATGAACAGCTGGCAGGCCTCCAGCCCAACACTCTTACCTTCCACTTTTTCTGTGACTTTGAAATATAATTCATTCTCTTATTCATGATAAAACAGGGACTAAGTTTTGGCTACTCACAGTTTTGAACTTTCTTGAAACAAGATCAAGCTAGCAGAGTAACTTTCAGATTTGTAACTTCTTATTACCTACTCATATCACTTATTTTTTCTTATTTCTCATATTACCAAAAACCATGCTAAAGTCACCTTTGCAAAATCTTATAATCTTAAAATTGCATTTACAATTCCAATAAACCAATTTTAAAAAATTTAATGAAAGAAATAAAAACTTACCCTTTGTTGAGTATTAGACTTTCCTCTTCTGCTTCTGAAAGTACAATGACCTTAGTTGGTGTCTGGGGCTCACGCAAAGAGTAAATTCTAGCAATCAAAAGAGAAGAAAGCCAGCACTTAAAATTCTTTGATTTCCTGAAGTTGCTCCTTCCTTTCTACCCAATCAGTTTTTTAGAATTCTCCTACCAGTCATTACAACCATCTGCCAAAGATCTGGCTGTTACTGACAAAAGCAGCCTACTTCATTTGTTCTGAAGCAACCCAAAAAGAAGGCTTCCTTGGTACATGAAGAAATATTCTCTGCCCTTACCAAAATTCCTTACATCAGCCTTCCCCAACCACTGTACTTCAGTTCTTAGCCGTATACACCTTGTCTAGTCATCTCACAGACTTTTTACATGAGGCAGATCCAGAAAGTTAACCGGTAATATCAATCTCTGTAGGATGAGGGCACTTAATCATAACAACGCAAACCTGGAAAGCAGCTTTAGAAATGATCAAATCAAACTTGCTCGTTTGACAAATTAGAAACAGATGCCCAAGTTGTTGTTTTTTTAACATCTCAAAGAGAGAAGTGACACTGGAACAAAGAATTCAAATCTCTCACTTCCCAATTAAATTCTGTTTTTCTCTATGCTATATCACCTCCAAAAGAGTGACATGGTAAAACCAGTTTTAGGGAGAGTATTTTAATAATTAGATTGGTAATGGAGAGACTGGAGGCAGAAAGACTAGCTGAGAGGGAACAGCAGTAATTAAGACATGTAAGTTAGGGCAGCTGAACACTGCTCCCATGATGGAGAACAGGTTATAGCAGCCATCAGATAGTTTTTCCAAGCTGTTAACTGGTAATTAAGAGAATCTTCCCACTCACAAAACTGTAAGATACAGACTTACCTTATGATGTTGTCTGACGTTAACAGCACTATGTAGGGCTCTAGCATCTCGCTTGGATACCAGGCAGCATGCTTCAGAGTCAGAGAGGTTGAACTGGTGAAAAATCTCTCAGCAACGGGAGTGGTACTAAAATAAAGACAGCAATTTTCCAAAACTTTCTAAAGGAAAACCTATCTCAACACTTTTTGCTCTTTCCTTTAAATTCCTTTTTCAAACATCTTGCTGAGACAGCATTCAAAGCATCTACCAACCAGTATCAAAGAATCAAATATTTTCTAATCTGTATTTTATAGAGCACCAGTGATTTTAGACAGAGTAACTTATCCTTTTAGTAACTCTGTATAGACAAGACAAAGGCAGTTATTGTCACTCTGATTGTGGATATGAAACAGAAAAGAAACATTTTCAAGGAGGCCCAACCTAAGGGCTGGGGAGCTAAAGGTATGTTTCTACTTTATTTTCTTTTCAGATTTTTCACACACTCATTTCTCAAGATTTGTTGACAAAGAAAAAAAATACAAAACTAAGTTAAACTTATGAGAAAACTGTTTGGCTTACAGATAATAACTGCTTTTAAAACATCTTATTTCAACCTACTTGATAAAACAGCCTGACTTCCAATGAGACAGCAATGTGGTAATCTAGGCAAAATATATATACTATATATATCATATATATTATAAAAGTCATTATCATAAGAAGCCAATGTGCAGACTAACTACCGTACACTGACGTTTCAATAGTAGCAAACACTCCGTAAGAACCACTGATTTTAAGGAATTTTCTGCATGTATTACAAATTATACAGGTAAACACTAAATGGAAATACAACTTACCTACAATTCACTGTTGATTTTCCACCTTCAAATTCAGAATTCTTTCCCCATCTTTTAGGTAATTCGAATATCATAAGTCCTTTTATTCCTATAAGTGCTACATGATGTTGTGTTGGGCTTAACAAGACTTGATAGATTTCAAACAGGGGTGGATTTATGCAAAGCAATCTCTGAAAATTAAAGCAAATTGGTCAAAATAGTTCACTTTAACGTAAATATATATGGCAGTTACTTGAAAGCATAGTACCACTTTAGTTTTCTATTAATGTAGGATAAAGAAGCATTAGGTAGGCAGGCAGGCTGGAATCAAGATTGCCGGGAGAAACATCAATAACCTCAGATATGCAGATGACACTACCCTTACGGCAGAAAGTGAAGAGGAGCTAAAAAGCCTCTTAATGAAAGTGACATAGAGTGAAAAAGTTGGCTTAAAGCTCAACATTCAGAAAATGAAGATCATGGCATCCGGTCCCATCACTGCATGGGAAATAGATGGGGAAACAGTGGAAACAGTGTCAGACTTTTTTTTGGGGGGCTCTAAAATCACTGCAGATGGTGACTGCAGCCATGAAATTAGACGCTTACTCCTTGGAAGAAAAGTTATGACCAACCTAGATAGTATATTCAGAAGCAGAGACATTACTTTGCTGACTAAGGTTCGTCTAGTCAAGGCTATGGTTTTTCCTGTGGTCATGTATGGATGTGAGAGTTGGACTGTGAAGGAGGCTGAGCGCCGAAGAATTGATGCTTTTGAAGTGTGGTGTTGGAAAAGACTCTTGCGAGTCTCTTGGACTGCAAGGAGATCCAACCAGTCCATTCTGACGGAGATCAGCCCTGGGATTTCTTTGGAACGAATGATGCTAAAGCTGAAACTCCAGTACTTTGGCCACCTCATGAGAAGAGTTGACTTATTGGAAAAGACTCTGATGCTGGGAGGGATTGGGGGCAGGAGGAGAAGGGGACGACTGAGGATGAGATGGCTGGATGGCATCACGGACTCGATGGACGTGAGTCTGAGTGAACTCCGAGAGATGGTAATGAACAGGGAGGCCTGGCATGCTGCGATTCATGGGGTCGCAAAGAGTCGGACACAACTGAGCGACTGAACTGAAAGAAGCATTCTGGATAAGTACTAGCACTTCAGTCATTAAATGATGAAATATTTTTTTAACTGCTTACATTGGAATATTATATAAAATGCATCAGATTTCCCTACTTTGGTCAATACTACATATAATTTCCCTTTTTATGATCAAACTCCAGACTACCACTTTAGCCTCAATTCTCCACCATTCCTCACTTGTACTTTATACTCCAGATTGACCTATATTTCTGGGAAATCACCATGTATTTCTGTACAACGATCCTTCCTGCAATGCCCTCATTTTCTCTTTTTAGCTGGCTGACACATTCTTGGAGACTCAGTTTCTACGTACTTTCTTCCCCCAAAATATCTCTGATTTTCTGGCCATGAACCAGTGCCTCTTTTCTGTCCTCCTAGAGTACACCCTAAATAATTCTACTATAGTCCTTTATCACCCTGCATTCCAATTATCCTTTTACTTGCTCATCCCATACAACTGTGAATTATCTGAGCTCTGTGTCTTTCCTGTTATCCTTAGCGTATGTGGCATGTTGCTAACTCTCAGTATATGTTTTAGTTGACTAGCCAGTTAACTCAGAAGTATTAGTAAATAATTACTATGTTATAAATAGCAAAATAAGATAGTGGCTTCAAGAACTTCTGAAGCAAGTAAAATGCTGCTTTACCTAGGCAGATTTAGTTATGGAACAGAGACATTTTCAGGAAGGTTCTGTTAAGTTATATGTCTTGGCATTATATGCCTTCCAAAAGAAAACCTGCATTTCTATTTCTCTCATGAGTATCTCAAATTCCCTTTCTTTTCTATCCACTTTCAATAATAAACCAAGAGATTACCAATCTATTGCTAATCCTGTGTACAGAGAATCACCGTCTGCCAAAATCGTATTAGACAAGACTGTTGAATATAATGTGATTCCAATTAATTGTTACTGATTAAGTCTGGGCTTTGTTTTTTGAGTCTTTTTGCGGTGGGGGGGGGATTGCTTTTGCTTTTAGCTGCCCTTTGCTGATTCTAATCAAATTACTTTTTCTCCCATCAATAGTTCGTTCCATCTTTCCCCCATCTTCTCAATCTTCTACATGATTCTAACAATCTATCTCAAGTCAAAGGCCACCTTTCTTTGGCAGAACAATCTCATCACTTTAGGTCACCTGTGTTAGTCACAGTATTCAGGTGTTTTTCGTTTGGGGGGTTTTTTGGTTTGATTTGGTTTGGTTTTTAAAGTCACTATTCATGCCTTTGATCTGGATTTGGGGGGGCGGTTAATTTGGTTTTTAAAGTTACTATTCATGTTTTTATTTTCTTTAAAGTTGCAACTCATGCTAAGCTGCTTCCTCCTCCGAGTTTTTGGATTTCTGAGGATTGAGGTCATTCAGACAGTCATCAGTATTGTACTGAGAGTTCATATGTTCCAGGCACACAGAAGTACTGGGAATACAAAACTAAGTAAGGCAGACAACCCTGCACTGGTGCTTGTAATCCAGAAAAGAATTCAGGCAATGAATTAACAAATATAAATAATTATGACTGTGTTAAATTCTGCAGAGATATAGGGCGCTATTGTACTGTGTGCCGAACATCTAATAATTACTCTTAAGTTAAATTTTAGGACTTCCCTAGTGGGTACAGTGGTTAAGAATCCACCTGCCAAGGCAGGGGACACAGATTCCTTCCCTGGCCGGGGGAAGATTCCATATGCCTTGGGGCAACTAGGCCTGTGCACCAGAACTGCTGAAGCCCGCCTGCCCTAGAGCCCCTGCTCCACAAGTGACGCCCTGGAAAAAGCAGCAGCCCCCCTCCCTGCAACTAGAGAAAGCACAGACAGCAATGAAAACCCAGCACAAACAAAAATTAAAATAAATTTAAAAAAAAAACGGAAATTTTAAAGTTAGTAGACAGTAGGCTCGTGACCTGTTTTCAAAACTGCAGAAACGTTGCTAGCACCTTACTCAAATCACTTCTCATCGACAAGGTTCAACCAGCACACACCAGCTGCCATAGGTTAGAATGTGTGCCAAGTTTTCTTGTAATCTTTAAATGACAAGAATCGGCTTATATATAAGTAAACGCTTCCATAAAGCAATGCTTAATCACAAGAAGTCTAACACTCTCTGATTACACTGACTTTTACATTCTGCTGGTTTCTCCAAGACAAGCCAACATCCCTTTCAACTCTGGGGATGGCCTAATTTGCAGAGCATTCCGCCTCCACGTCAGGGAGGAAATCTGGTGCTTTGGAATAGACGACCTGACTTGAGGCTCAAAATCACCCCAAGAGAAAGTTAGGACTGTCCCTCTTATTTTATGCAGTGATGCCGTGACACCAGTTTCTCGGGCTCCACCTCCTAAAAACAGCGAATGCACCCACGATCTCAAGCCCCGTATCCCCGCTGTTACTCTTCAGAGCACCTGCACCACTGATACTTTACTGTGACTCCACGCTCCTTCCCTTCCTCTCAGACCCAGAAAACAAGCACCTTGAACGCATACCTCCTGTAACAGTGTCCGGCGCGATGCTAGAGTCAATTAACATTTGTGGCAGGAATGAAATACAGGAAGAGAGGCTTCCAAAGGTTCGGCGGCCGTGGTAGAGCGAATGAAAACGAGGCTTCTCCACTAGCTGCTGGGCACCCCCCCAAAAGACATCTGCTTACGCTCGCATAGCACCCCTCCCACCCAACAGACGAAAAATAGCCAGGATACGAAGGGGACGAAAACGCTAGCTAAGGGTCGTTTCCCAATTCGGCCTGGCCGTACCTGGTACTGGGAAAGGGAGGGCTCCTCACCAACGCCGCTGGAGCCCCGAAGGCGCACGACTAAGAAGGAGCTGTCTTCTGGGTCCCATAGAAAGAGTTCTCCGCCGAGGCCCAAGACCAGGTTTCTCGTCAGCAACTGTGGAGGCAGCGGCAGCGACGAAGGCAATGATGAAGCTGGCCTCTCAGTTTCGGCTGAGCTTTGGTTTTTCAGTCCCTCTCGGAGCCGCAAGAACACGGCGTGGTTGGGCAACCAGGTCTGCCACAGCTCACCGTCGCCTGGGCCTCCCTCGGCGCCCGCCATCTTGAACCCACTTCTCTCTGCCGCCCCGCCGATGAGCGCAGCCAATCTGCTTCCAGCCGTGCACTGCTTCGGCCAATCATCGAGCAGGCAGGCCGGAAGCGCGAGACAGGATTGGGGCGGGGCAAAGGTGAGGGCAGCCCATCAGACAGTGTCATCGCCAAAGGAAAGCCAATCACCAGTCAAGCCTATTCTGAAGCCAAAGGGGCGGGAGCAGAAAGTCAACAGGCCAGAACCTGAGTTGAAGCTTCTGCGTTACGGAAAGTCTAGCACGGGGCGGGAAGGCGTGGGTGAAAAACTGAGATCTGCGTATCTAACTGCTTATTGGACATCTCCACCTGGATAAAGCTAGACATCTAAAAACTTCCCTCAAAAAATAAAATCTTCCTTCAAGACTTCACAAATGTCACGACTTCAGTCCCCCATCCTGGGGTTGCCCAAATCAGTCTCTGTGTGGGACCCGCCGATAGGAAAACGTTTCCCAGAATTCCCCGGGACCTGGCGCAGTCGGAACCCAGGAACTACAACTCCCAGGATCCTGTGCTCCGTTGGGGGTGGAGCTTTCTGGCTACGGCTCCCGCGAAGACGAGATGGCAGAGAGGCCGGGGTCTCGGCACCGCTCACTGTATAAACTGATGGGCTCGCCGCCTTGGAAAGAGGCTTTCAGGCAGGTGAGTGTGAGATTTGGGAAGCCTTGGCCAGCTTGTCGTCACTTCCCTAGTGCGTCTCAGGAACCGCTCTCCTCCGTAACTTCCCTGCGCCCGGCCGAGTGAAGCGAAGTCGGTGCAGGTGGATCTCCTGCCTGTCGGTCCGACCCCGGCCACCGTCCGGACACTTTCTGGAGCTTCTGGACCCCTGGGTGTGGGACTAGCCTGGACCGGCCCGGTCTTAGGAAGCCTTCGTTTTGGACTCGTGCGTTTTCTGCGTGAAATGTTTTCTCGTGACTGCACCTCTACACCTGCTGTTGTCGGGTCGGGGGGCACCAGAGAGGCACCTTGTATACTCACCGCAATCTAGAGAGGCGTTATGTCTATTCCAAAGAGAAATAGAATAATTAGATAGTATTCTTTATTCTGGAAATGATTTCTCATTCCCTTCCAAACGGTTTCTTCTGTGCCTCTGTTACTAAGTCTAGCAGAATTGTAGCTTACAGTCGGCACTGACCTATCCTGAACTCAGTCTGGTTCCTGTAAATGCTGTCGCCTGTCTTTCCTGGAATTTAATGTAGTGGATGTATCCCAGGAAAATAATCTGATGTTAGAAATGACTGTTGACAGCAAGATTTCTCAACCTTGGCTGTCCACAGTTTGAAGAAGATAGTTCTTCACTGTGGAGTGGGGGGCAGTTCTGGGATTGTACAGTGTTTAACAGCTTCCCTGGCCTCTGCAACTAGAGCTGTGACAACCAAAAATGTCTCCAGGCATTGCCATGTGGCCGCTAGGGAAAAAGATTGCCTGAAGCTGAGTAACTGTTTAAGAAGGTGACTACCAGAGCCATATCTAGAAGTAGCAAAAATTTGGAAGCAACCTAATTGTCTTGATAGCACAGTGGATGCTGTGCTAATATCACCAACCATTCAGAAGGCTGGCATTGAAGATAGACTGCAAAGTATGTTATCTGGAAATACATGACCCGAGCATTGTAATTGCACCTGTTGACATATGGGTAAGGACTGGAGAGGAAAGTGCCAAAATAACAATAGTTAGGGTTAGAGTGTAAATTGTGTGTCTATAGATTTCGTTTAGTATTTTAACAACTAATCTGAGGGTTTGTTTCCCCCCCCACCCCCTCTCTCATCTTCTCCTCTTTCCAAGGGATGCCTGGAGAGAATGAGAAACAGCCGGGACAGGCTCCTGAGCAAATACCGCCAGGCTGGAGGCAGTATGTCAGGAGGCGCTCAGAACACCCTTCTAGTGCAGGAGGTGATGGAAGAAGAGTGGAATGCTTTGCAGACAGTGGAGAGCTGGCCACAGGCGTGGGCTCAGGTCAGGCTGGATAATGTTCCTTTAGCACCATGAATGGCAGTGTCCTCTCTTCTCTTCTCCCCAACTACTCTAAACCCTGTCACCTTCCAGCTCCCAATCAGGACTCTAATGGCCTCTGACCCAAGTTCTACCTTTAACACTAGACTCTTCTAGATCAATTGATGGTCCATAAATTCTAGACCATCAACCTGCTGCATCATTGTATCATCAGTTCAGTTCAGTTGTTCGGTTGTGTCCAACTCTTTGCGAACCTGTGGACTGCAGCACACCAGGCTTCCCTGGTCATCACCAACTCCTGGAGCTTGCTCAAACCCATGTCCATTGAGTCGGTGATGCCATGCAACCATCTCGTCCTCTGTCTTCCCCTTCTCCTCCTGCCTTCAGTCTTATCCCAGCACTAGGGTCTTTTCCAATGAGTCAGTTCTTTACATCATAATCACTTACAAAACTCAAGGGAGAGAAATTTCACTCCATGGCTCCACCCCTGGAACTTTTGATTCAGTAGGCCTGAGCTAGTGATCTCTCTTTTTAAAAACGGTCTCCAGGAACTTTCTGATTCTAATCTCAGCCAGCATTGGGAACTGGGCATGGACAGGAAACCATTTACCATGTATCAGGAAAAGCACTCGATTGGAACTTGGTAGTTCTGGAATTTTTTTTTTTTAAAGTATTTATTTGGCTGTGCAGCTGCTGCACATGGGATCTTCAGTCTTTCTTGCAGCATGCAGGGTCTTTTAGGTGCAGCATGTGGGATCTTGTTCCCTGATCAGGGATGGAACCGGGGCCCCCTGTGTTGGGAGCGCAGAGTCTTGGCCACTGGACCACCAGGGAAGTCTCGTAGTTCTGGAATTCTGATCCTGGTTTTGCTATTGCCTCTTAATTCTGCCTCTTTGAGCTTTAGTTTTCACATTTGTAAAATTGATAATGTTGTCAGTACTGTGAGGACAGTATAAGGAACATGTGGGAAACTGTTATGAAAACATCAAGGCTCTCTGTAATAAACAGGCATGATTTGGTGCCTGCTATGTGTTCAACTTACATAATCACAATTAGTGTTTACAGTAACCCTCTCGGGTGGGTTTTATGTCCATGTTACAGAGGCCCAAAATGAGGCTGATGGTGATTAGAAACTTTCTAGTGGTCACACAGCTTTTTGGCAGAACCACACACTTGGCTGCTACCCTACACTGCCTCCCGCAGCTTTGGTGCCATTGTTTTGTCACTGGCTGGGTGAATCATTTGTGGGTGCTTTCTTAGTGTGGCCACATTACTGCACTGTCAGCACATTCTACAGGACTGGGTTGATTTCTTCAGTTGAATCCGGGTTTTTCAAGCCAGTCTGCAAGTGTGAATCATGTGGGTCTTGTCAGTTGATTGTAACTTCGTATCTCTGATGACCCCACTTTCTCTTGCAGTTGGAGGAGCCGATGGACCTGGCTGTGCTGGAGGAAATCCAACAGGAGCTGATTGATCAAGGTGACGTCTAGGAATAGTTCTTCCTGCCTGTATCTGTAACTGCTCTAATGCTGACTTCATTTTTAAACAGAATGTTTTTAACTGCTTTGTTTCCATCTTTAGTCGAGTATTCAGGGGTCTCTTGTTCTTACTTGAAAGGCTTGGTTGTACTTGGCTGTCCCAGTAACAACTACAGAAGAGTCTGTAGTTTGTCAGGCCTTGTGCTTAGACCTCTCCTTCTACTGTTCTGTCCTTATGATGCCCCTATGAGGTAGTATGAGGAGACAGTG
Source organism: Madoqua kirkii (assembly GCA_006408675.1). NCBI lineage: Eukaryota > Metazoa > Chordata > Mammalia > Artiodactyla > Bovidae > Madoqua > Madoqua kirkii. The sequence goes on from SJYC01084843.1 coordinate 77,487, forward strand.
GTGTCTTACAGGTTGCATAGCTGGTGGTGGAGCTGGAAAGTAAAATTGATTTTGTGAATCCAGTTCCTGTGCCTATTCAACCCAAGAGTACTTCTCTGTTAGTAGATTAATAGTACCTTGTCCCCTTACAGGAGAGTGCATGATCAGGCCTCTTGTGCTGCCTAACTTCAGTACCTTCTCTCCCATCTGTTCGAACCTTCTCTCCCATCTGTTCCTTATTGACTCCCCAGGGTCTTGTGACTGTTCCCTTCCTGTAGCATCAGAGAGCCACAGAGTGCTTAATTTAGTACTTCATATAACTAAGTCATATATTTCACACGGGCCTGTCTTGATGAGGCTCGGTTTTTGTCATCTGTTAAAGAGATAACAGACTGCCTCTGTAGTTTATTTGTAGGCTTAAATAACATGTGTTGAGGACTTAGAGCGGTGCCTGGTATATAAGAAGGCTTTTGATAAATAACTGCTATTATCTTGAGGATGCAAGAGCATGAACTTTTGGCCCAGATGGCTAAAATTCACTTCTCAGCTTTACGCCTTTAACTTGTGTGGCGTTGGGCTCTCCTTGTGCCTGTTTCTTCATCTTTAAAATAAGACTTATAGTGAAAATTAATATATATGTAAAGGACTTAACATAGCATTTGACACATAATAAGTGCTATGCAAGTGTTAGTTATGATTGCTGTGTTGACTCCAGTTAAACTGTAGATTCCTTGATTTTAATTTTTTAAAAAAATTTTCTCTTTACCCTCATCTGCAAAACCTATTTCTGTGAAAGGACTCACTAAATATTTCTTTTGGGGTGTATTTAATTTAAAAATCTGAAGTGATAAGAATTTGTTGTGTTCTGCCTTACTCAGTCATAAGGAACCCTCTGGAATTGGGGTTGGCAAACTCTCCCTTAGGAGCCAGATTGTAAATGTTTAGCCTGTTGCTACTACTCAGTTTGGCTATTGTAGTGGGAGAGCTGTTAGAGGCCATTCATCAACCAATGGAGAATGGCTGTTCCATTATAACTTTAAAAATGGAAGGTGGGCAGGATACAGCCTATGGTCTGCTGAGCCCTACTTTGAAGTCTAGACAGTGAGCTCATCAGAAGCAGGGACCAGCCTTTTTCATCTTTGTATTTACCTAGGCCTCCAAGACCTAGGCCTTTTTACATATCTGCTGAGTGGATGAACACATATTCTGAACAACACGGACTGAGTCTGGGGACAATGGCGAACATATCGCCTTAGACTTATCCAGGTGGGCCTGTCATCAGAAATACGTGCCTTTGTCAGCTTTCTTCAGCTGCCTGACACTTTTTCAGCTCCCCTCCTGTGGCCTCATCACTTCAAAAGGAAGCAGACAGGAGGGGAAGGATCCAGGAAGACGAGGCCTGACACAGCAGTGAATATCTAGTGACTGTAGTGTGGTTTACCCTCATTTTTCTCTTGTGTGGATGAAGCCTTTGAAAATGAATCTTCTATCACTCGGGGCAGGGCGCCCCAAGTGATGCACGGTGACACTCCAGCTCTACTTTGCCTTGCAGAACAGTCCATCATCAGTGAGTATGAGAAGAGCTTGCAGTTTGACGAACAGTGTCTCAGTGTCATGCTTGCTGAGTGGGAAGCAAACCCCCTCATCTGTCCTGTGTGTACAAAGTAAGAGTTTTCACAACCTTTTCAGCACTGTTCGTTCCCACCCCCCACTCCAAGGTGAGTGGAACTCCCCCCAAGTCTGTGCTCTGGGAAGGTGAGGGGATACGGGTCTGCTAGCTGTAATGCTCTGGGATCCCAATTCTGCTTCCAGGTACAACCTGAGGGTAGCAAGCGGACTGGTCGTGTGTCAGTGTGGCCTGTACATCCAGTCTCATGTGAGTGTTCGTCACACAGGTCTTGGGTTACCTCTTGCCACACGTACCTACTTTCTTAAACAACTCCAGTAGCTTGCACAGCTTGTCCCAGCTTCACATCCAGTTCACACACTGGTAGCTTGAAATTGGTCACAGTGGCAATATGAGACACCATGGAATTGACAAGCTCCATAAATCAGGGTCTTCCCGGCCCCTCTCCACAAGCCACTTGTGAGGCATTTACCTCTAGGAAGAGAGTCTGGTTTAGAACTGGAAACTCTTGTATCTGATCTGACATGATGTTGACCAAAAGTTTGCCAGTTGCTAAAGTGGTGAATTATACAAATGACACACTTTATAGTAGGTTTCAAACATAGTGTTTACTTGCCAGTCCTTGAGCCAGAGACTGTTGACTGGAGAGCTGAGGTTGTTTTTTATAAAATTATCTTAGTCTTGTGTTTCCAGTTGTTTCTATAAAGCATCAAGAAGCTGTGTACACTTTAGAATTTTTCCTATCTTTTACTCTTTTACCTAATAGCTTTTTTTTAAAAAAAGCATCTTTTTGTTTCCTAAACATTCCACCATCACAAAAATGAAACTTTGTTTTATTATTTCATTGGTTTATATAGTATGTAATTAATCACTCAGTTACAGTAGCAAGTTCAGGAGCAGATATGGGAGCTTGCTGATTCTGGGTAAGCACACACTTGGCTGGTAGAGGCAGAAACACAGGGAGGTTCCAGAGTCCCAGCTGAGTGTTCCTGCCACGACGAGCAGCAGTTAGTGTTTTACGGCAGGAGTGAAAGAGCACTGGTTCATTTGGAGAGGCAGCTAGATGGACATTTAAAGAGATCCTCTTAGCACAGTTACAGCGTTTTTAAGGGTCCAAGGAATCAAGCCATCACAGGAAGCCAGTTGTGGATTGGTGTGAGGAGCTGCAGTTTTTCAACCTGTTGACTATGAGGCTAGTAAGATTAGGTTATCCTTTAACTTGTCTATTTTTTAGTCTCCGGAGATGACAGAGCAAAAGCTTCGCGCCTGTTTAGAAGACAGTGTCAATGAGCACAGTGCACATTGTTCCCACACGCCAGAGTTTTCAGTCACTGAGGGGACAGAGGAGAAGTCATGTCTTCTCATGAGCTGTCTGGTAAGCCTCCCATGGGAGCCAGTAGTTGAGAGTGGGTCAGTGGTTGGTTTTATTCCCACTCTGGTAGAAAAGAGGAACTTAGTTGCATAGAAGAGTGATGTCATTTCAGTTAAAGGCCAGCCATCTCCAGAAGGGGCAAGGACAGAGGCCACCCAGGTCGTGGAAGGAGTAGCTTAAGTGTCATTGCTATCGATGACTTTGAACATATCGCCTTAGACTTATCCAGGTGGGCCTGTCATCAGAAATACGTGCCTTTGTCAGCTTTCTTCAGCTGCCTGACACTTTTTCAGCTCCCCTCCTGTGGCCTCATCACTTCAAAAGGAAGCAGACAGGAGGGGAAGGATCCAGGAAGACGAGGCCTGACACAGCAGTGAATATCTAGTGACTGTAGTGTGGTTTACCCTCATTTTTCTCTTGTGTGGATGAAGCCTTTGAAAATGAATCTTCTATCACTCGGGGCAGGGCGCCCCAAGTGATGCACGGTGACACTCCAGCTCTACTTTGCCTTGCAGAACAGTCCATCATCAGTGAGTATGAGAAGAGCTTGCAGTTTGACGAACAGTGTCTCAGTGTCATGCTTGCTGAGTGGGAAGCAAACCCCCTCATCTGTCCTGTGTGTACAAAGTAAGAGTTTTCACAACCTTTTCAGCACTGTTCGTTCCCACCCCCCACTCCAAGGTGAGTGGAACTCCCCCCAAGTCTGTGCTCTGGGAAGGTGAGGGGATACGGGTCTGCTAGCTGTAATGCTCTGGGATCCCAATTCTGCTTCCAGGTACAACCTGAGGGTAGCAAGCGGACTGGTCGTGTGTCAGTGTGGCCTGTACATCCAGTCTCATGTGAGTGTTCGTCACACAGGTCTTGGGTTACCTCTTGCCACACGTACCTACTTTCTTAAACAACTCCAGTAGCTTGCACAGCTTGTCCCAGCTTCACATCCAGTTCACACACTGGTAGCTTGAAATTGGTCACAGTGGCAATATGAGACACCATGGAATTGACAAGCTCCATAAATCAGGGTCTTCCCGGCCCCTCTCCACAAGCCACTTGTGAGGCATTTACCTCTAGGAAGAGAGTCTGGTTTAGAACTGGAAACTCTTGTATCTGATCTGACATGATGTTGACCAAAAGTTTGCCAGTTGACTAAAGTGGTGAATTATACAAATGACACACTTTATAGTAGGTTTCAAACATAGTGTTTACTTGCCAGTCCTTGAGCCAGAGACTGTTGACTGGAGAGCTGAGGTTGTTTTTTATAAAATTATCTTAGTCTTGTGTTTCCAGTTGTTTCTATAAAGCATCAAGAAGCTGTGTACACTTTAGAATTTTTCCTATCTTTTACTCTTTTACCTAATAGCTTTTTTTTAAAAAAAGCATCTTTTTGTTTCCTAAACATTCCACCATCACAAAAATGAAACTTTGTTTTATTATTTCATTGGTTTATATAGTATGTAATTAATCACTCAGTTACAGTAGCAAGTTCAGGAGCAGATATGGGAGCTTGCTGATTCTGGGTAAGCACACACTTGGCTGGTAGAGGCAGAAACACAGGGAGGTTCCAGAGTCCCAGCTGAGTGTTCCTGCCACGACGAGCAGCAGTTAGTGTTTTACGGCAGGAGTGAAAGAGCACTGGTTCATTTGGAGAGGCAGCTAGATGGACATTTAAAGAGATCCTCTTAGCACAGTTACAGCGTTTTTAAGGGTCCAAGGAATCAAGCCATCACAGGAAGCCAGTTGTGGATTGGTGTGAGGAGCTGCAGTTTTTCAACCTGTTGACTATGAGGCTAGTAAGATTAGGTTATCCTTTAACTTGTCTATTTTTTAGTCTCCGGAGATGACAGAGCAAAAGCTTCGCGCCTGTTTAGAAGACAGTGTCAATGAGCACAGTGCACATTGTTCCCACACGCCAGAGTTTTCAGTCACTGAGGGGACAGAGGAGAAGTCATGTCTTCTCATGAGCTGTCTGGTAAGCCTCCCATGGGAGCCAGTAGTTGAGAGTGGGTCAGTGGTTGGTTTTATTCCCACTCTGGTAGAAAAGAGGAACTTAGTTGCATAGAAGAGTGATGTCATTTCAGTTAAAGGCCAGCCATCTCCAGAAGGGGCAAGGACAGAGGCCACCCAGGTCGTGGAAGGAGTAGCTTAAGTGTCATTGCTATCGATGACTTTTAACCATATGCTGAGACTATCTTCGTGACTGGAATAACTCTTTTTTTCTATTTAAATCCAGGCTTGTGATACTTGGGCTGTGATCCTCTAGAGTTGGTCCCAGTCTTGATGCATGATCTACTGTGTTGGAAGAAAGTCCCATCTGGAGAAGTGGCCTTGTAAATACCTTTTATTTATAACTTATTTAATATTAAAACATTTCAGACTTTCCTCTGTTTCATGTTTTGTAATGCAGGTTGAAAGGGAGGGTATAGAATTAGAAAAGACAAATCACCTTGGAGATTTTTATTGTCCATCATTATGTTATACAAAAATCCAGAAATAAAGGGTTTGTAGAGGATAAATCAATGGTAAATAAGAGATAACAGAAATAAGTTAAAGTGAATTATTTTCCATGATATTGGGATTAAAAAAATTTCAAAGCATGTCGGTTTGGCTTCAGAGTTAGGTTTTGTTCACTGGCCAAAGCCTGCCATAAAATTAAGGGGTTTAGCACTTTGCTGCCTGCCCTACTGGCTTTTGACAAAACCTTTGAGGTCTTCGAGGAAAGAAATGTACTCCTGGTGCTCCAAGGCTGTGCTGAGCTCCACCAATTCATCTGCAAAAGTGTTGTCCACCCCTCGGTCCGCAAGGAAATCCATTAGGTGGTCGTATAAGCCCTAGAAGGAGGATCATTTACTAGTTAAAAAAAAGACACCTGAGTCATTTACTACAATGCTTCTTTGTCTCTCCTTGGATTAGGTAGGCCCCTCCCCACCTTATCTAGCACTCACCCAATCCAGGGAATCTGTGTTGAGTGTGTAATTTGTGTCCTTCCAGTCAGACTCGCCGGTGGCCTGAAAACTCACTTCCTTGATGGAGAAAATGTCACTCTGGTCATCCTCTTGTCCAATCTGAAGAGAGACAGTATTTGGGGAAACAGAAAGGTTTTCCAGGACAAGCCAGACTCAGGTGAAGAAAAGAGATTATTTACAGCTTAAAACTCAGATTTTAACCTTGTTCCCTCACCTCCCACTAATCTTCCCAGCTTTGCTGCTCTAAGCCAGAAAATGTTAATATCAGCTAGATGGAACCAGGAAAGCCGCCTGGAGGCCCCCCACCCCCACCCCCCGGGCCGCCAGATCTCCACCCTACACACCTCATCTTCTGGATAGTGGCAGTCCAGCACAAGGGCCTTGCTGCTGCCATCCTTTGTAACTTCGACCACGAAATTGGGAGTGGATGTCAATTCAGGCTAGGGAAACAAGAATAAGTCAGTAAATGTGTTTGTTGGCAGGGGTCTGGACTAAAGGTCTCAATTCAGGGGTCTGACGGCCACTGCTATTACGGTATTACTTAGCCTCTTGCAAGTCTTACACTATGCTAAGAGGTTCCCAAACAAGAAGCCTAGGATCTTTAACACAGTATTACAGCCACATAAACCACTTGGGATTTCTTTGGAAGGAATGATGCTGAAGCTGAAACTCCAGTACTTTAGCCACCTCATGCGAAGAGTTGACTCATTGGAAAAGACTCTGATTCTGGGAGGCATTGGGGGCAGGAGAAGGGGATGACCAAGGATGAGATGGCTGGATGGCATCACGGACTCGATGGAGTGAACTCCGAGAGATGGTGATGGACAGGGAGGCCTGGCGTGCTGCGATTCATGGGGTCGCAGAGTTGGACACGACTGAGCGACTGAACTGACTGAAACCACTTGTTCGGAGACTGGGCCCAACACACCCTGGCATTCCTTTCTAGAGTTATGGACTGTGTTTTGGAGGCAGAGTATCATAATTCAGTACAGCCTTTCACTTCTATTAGCACCCTGCTTGTTTAAAGAACATACAAGGTTCAGAATTAGGAGCTCAGCTCTAGCCCCACCTAGGGTGCCAGTTAATTTTCCTGGGTCAGTTTCTACATCTATACACTACAAAGCTGGCTCAAAGCTCCCAAACCCCTTTCCAGATGTTTTGGGATCTTCATTACAGCCCACGACCAAAGGCTGGTGCCTCTGACTAAATCCCAGAGGCCCTCCCTTTGAGGGTGAGCCAGCCAACCTCAGGGAGGAGGAGGGTCAGGGTGGGGGTGGTCTGTCCTGGGGGCTGGGCCAGCACTCCAGGGAGCTGAGCTGGGTCATGAGACAATACCATACCCACCTAGCCAGAAAGTCTGGGGACCTGTGGCCCTCATACTGGCTGGTTTCTAGGCCAGGCACAAAGCTTCCTAAAAATGTTTGAGGACTAAACACCATCCAGGTCCAACCAAGAAGGGCAACAACTTAAGGAGAGGCCTTGCCAAAGTCTGATGCCCCTGGCTGGTGTTTATTACCAGCCTGGGACATGTATTCCTCATTGGAACACTCCAAATGATTTGTCTCCTCATCATGAGAAGGGTTAAGACAGTTTAAATTCCTTCCTGTTAGGTGAACACAGGCCAAACTATAACAATTAAGCCCACAGAAAACAATTCATTAACACTTGGCCTCTGGGAAAGAAAGTGGCCACACAGTTCTGGTGCCCTGCAAGTAAAGGCCCAAAGATGGCGGCCTTTGCCTTCTCTCCTGGCATTAGAATTTCAACAAAACAAAAACCAATGCTCCTTCCCTATGCCTGTCAGAAATCGGTGGGTACAGGCTGGCTACAGTGTTAGAAACTTACCTCCTGTTCATCAGCCTTCTGCCCTTGGGAGGGTTCTTCCTCCTCACCACCGAAAGCAGGTGGGATGCTATTGTTAATGTTGAAAGTGACAGTGATCCTAGAAAGGCAACCAAAGAAAGCACAATGAAGATGTCTTTTTAACTGAGTAGCTGAGTAAATACTAAGGCTTGCTACAGTTAAAGATGCTGTTGAGACAATGTATCTCAGCCAGCTTTACATCTGATTTGCCTGCATCCCACCCACAGTTGGATTCAGCAGGTCTGAAGTAGGCCTACTATGTGTCGGCTGCTGGAAGTCAATTAGGCACTATTTCCTCAGCCAAATACAGTTGTGTGCGGGCTGCTTCTGCCATCAGGCCACTATCTGGGGCTCTTTGTCAATCTTATAGCCACAGTCAGCTGACACCGCCACTCTTGTCTTTCCAGGGCACCTGCCAGTGGTGGTGAGCAGCTGAGAAGGTGGGCATGGGCTAGAAGCCTCCTCTAAAAAAATAAATGTACTCGGCTGCACAGGGTCTTGGTTGCGAGGTGTATGGGACTTTTGTTGCTCTGTGTGATATTTTAGTTCCCTGACCGGGAATTGAACCCAGGTCCCCTGCACTGGGAGAGGAGAGCTTTAACCACCAGAACACCACGAAGTCCCAGGAGCCTCCTTTAAAAATCTTCCTCTATTAGAAGAAAATCTGCCTGAGAGGAAGAGAAGGAGCACTGGAGGACTGTGGCATCAGCTGAGGATGGAGAGTAGCCCTGGCCCCAGGAAGGGGAGGCCTCACAAAGGATACCACATAGGGGAGTTCTCTGGTGGGCCAGGGGTTAGGACTCGGTGTATTCACTGTCATGGCCTGGGTTTGATCCCTGGTTGGAGAACTAAGATTCCCACAAGCAGCGTGGCAAAAAAAAAAAAAAGAATATGCTGCTAGACAGTTTTATTCTTCAGAGCAGAGGTAGGAAGTTTAATAAATGACAAGGCAGGCCACAAACACCACCTAATGACAATTTTAACTTGCAAGAATCTTCACCTGACATATCATATTCCAAAATTTGAACTGAAAATTGAGTGACACTTGGAACGAGCACTGCTAGGTTGCAGACAATGCTGCCATCTGAAGCCACGGTAACTGGCGCCTTGACAGAGGTTTGATGTACAGGCACAAAATCTGTCTAAGCTGTGTGACAGTGTGGACCAAACTGACCCCTGGACAGAGAAATGCAGTTATGTTCAGCAGCACATTATAATGGTCCCAAACCACCTATGACTTTGCCTAGGAGAGTGGTTTGGGTCACGTTACAGACTACACAATCGACCTATGACAGGGAAGACGCTACACTACTAGGCAAAAGCACCAGCCTGCTGCCTCACAGCGCGTGCAAAACTTCAAAGTGGACCATGGATTTAAAACAGCTTAAGCAGGCCAAAAGCTGTCCCTCTTTTCTAATGAAAAAAATATACTGTAACCCCACCCTGTTAATTATCTTGCTTTCTCAACTGTAAACAGAACAGGGGCTTTATTTTCCTCAGCCAGAGCCTGAGGGTAGACCCAGCAGAGTAAATCCGATTCTGTTGGCAGTGCCAGAATCTCTAAATTTGCATGCTTAGCTGTGGGCAAGGCACAGCCTCACTCACCAGGACTCAGTGATTGTTGCCTCTCCTGGTCCAGAAAACTCCCAGGGGCTTGGCTTCAGTGCTACTGGGGCGATGTTCAGTCAGTCAGTCGTGTCTGACTCTTTGCAACCCCATGGACTGTACCCTGCCAGGCTCCTCTGTCCACTGGATTTTCCAGTCAAGAATACTGGAGTGTGTTGCCATTTCAGACTCACACCTCCTCCTTTGGCAGGTGGGTTGTGGACTGCCAAGCCACTGGGGAACCCCACTACTATTACTGTCTCCACCGCCACAACACATTACTGTGCAGCTAATGAGCGAAAAAAAGCCTAAGAAGTAATCCAAACGAATCCTGCCATCTCTGGGAAACCAGGAGTCAGTTAAGCACCTGTCATAACTAATGGTTGTTGTGGACACCTCACAGCAGGTCCTGCAGGTTTATGGATGTGGTCCCCTGGGCTCCATAGGCTCCCGGTACTTACTTTTCTCCAGCAACTTTCCGCACTAATTTGGCTTCCGTCCCATTCACTTCGAGTTCCCAACCTCCTGACATTTTGGGGAGAGACTTATACTTCTGTATCTTCTTTTCCTCCTTGATCTCATCGCTGAGAAAGTCAACGAAAGCTTTGTCTCCTACAATGGAAATAAGTTACACAAAGAGCCAAAACCGGAAAATGACCCCGTTACTACAAGCAGCGACCAGGACTTCGCCTGTTTTTTCTTAATACTTCTATTATTAATGGTGGCTCTGTGGACTTAGCCCAACTCATATCCATTAAGCCTCAGTTCCTTCATCTGTAAAATGTAAGCTATCAGTGGGATGGATGGATTCTAGGAAAGTGATCTCCAATAATGAACTTCTCACTACGTTTCCAAAAAAAAAAAAAAATCGCCACTACCCTTTCACTTGCCAAGAAACATCACCACGCTACTTCTAACCGCGACCTTGGGCTTTCGCAAAGTTCCATTTTCGAGAGACTGAGGTAAAAACCGGCCTCCAGGACTTTACACTATCTCTCCCCGCAAAGTCAAACAGGGGTGGGGGAGGACGGGAAATGTTATTACGCGTGGGTTTAACTAGCAGGTCGACCATCACTAGGAGAATGTTCTGGACCTCAGGAGCGGCTCCGGACTGTCCATTCAGGTGGTCTAACACCTCCCAGGCCCTGACACCCCGCCCCACCTAGGCTCACGTCCCTCACGCCCCCGGCCCACGTGCATGAGTCTCACCTTCGGTGTGCAGTCCGCTACAGCCGCAGCCGCAAGCGCAGGGCCCCCGAGGCTTCAGGAGGCCGGGCAGCTGTACCGACCCCGCGCGCACGCTAAGCAGCCCGAAGGGCCGGGCGCATGGCCGGGACGCGGGCTGCAGAATCGGCAGGGAGGGCGCGGCGGCGCGGAGACCAGCGACGGCAGAACCCAGGACCCGGGGGACGCAGCGAAGCAGCTGGAACATTTTTGCAGCGGAGGCGGTGGCGAACACGTGCAGATTCGAAATACAACTCTCGCTTAGAAGGACAACTCCTTGCCGCTGCGCCCCCTAGATCTGGGACCGCCGCCGGAAGTCCCGCCCGCGGCCGGGAAGTGCTTCCGCGCCGCCGCCTTGCAGACCAGAAGGCACAGTGGGCAGGTCCCTGCCCTCTGCTGGTGGCCTCCGGTGTAGCCTCCCAGGGAGGCTTGGAATCTGATTCCTAAACTTCAGTTCTGCAGCAGCAGGAATCTTCAGGAACTAAAGAAGTTTAGGAATCCTGAAATGCCAACTCAAGTGGGCCTTGGGAAGCATCACTACGAACAAAGCTAGTGGAGGGGATGGAATTCCAGTTGAGCTATTTCAAATCCTGAAAGATGATGTTATGAAAGTGCTGCACTCAATATGCCAGCAAATTTGGAAAACTCAGCAGTGGCCACAGGACTGGAAAAGGTCAGTTTTCATTCCAATCCCAAAGAATGTTCAAACTACTGCACAACTGCACTCATCTCACGCGCTAGCAAAGTAATGCTCAAAATTCTCCAAGCCAGGCTTCAATAGTATGTGAACTATCAACTTCCTGATGTTCAAGCTGGATTTAGAAAAGGCAGAGGAACCAGAGATCAAATTACCAACATCCACTGGATCATCGAAAAAGCAAGAGAGTTCCAGAAAAACATCTACTGCTTTATTGACTACACCAAAGCCTTTGACTGTGTGGGTCACAACAAACTGTGGAAAATTCTGAAAGAGATGGTAATATCAGACCACCTTACCTGTCTCTGAGAAACCTGTATGCAGGTCAAGAAGCAACAGTTAGAACTGGACACGGAACAACAGACTTGTTCCAAATTG
>SJYC01084844.1:29-27038 GCA_006408675.1 Madoqua kirkii
ACCTTACCTGTCTCTGAGAAACCTGTATGCAGGTCAAGAAGCAACAGTTAGAACTGGACACGGAACAACAGACTTGTTCCAAATTGGGAAAGGAGTAAGTCAGGCTGTATATTGTCACCCTGCTTATTTAACGTCTATGCAGAGTACATTGTGCGAAATGTGGGCTGGATGAAGCACAAGGTGGAATCAAGATTGCCAGGAGAAATAACAATAACCTCAGATATGCAGATGATACCACCCTTATGGCAGAAAGTGAAGAACTAAAGAGCCACTTAATGAAAGTGGAAAAGGAGAGTAAAAAATTTGCCTTAAAACTCAACATTCAGAAAATGAAGATCATGGCATCTGGTCCCATCACTTCATGGCAAATAGATGGGGAAACAATGGAAACAGTGTCAGACTTTATCTTCTTGGGCTCCAAAATCACTACAGATGGTGACTGCAGCCATGAAATTAAAAGACATTTGCTCCTTGGAAGAAAAACAGATAGCATATTAAAAAACAGGGACATTACTTTGCCTACAATGGTCCGTCTAGTCAAAGCTATGGTTTTTCCAGTGGTCATGTATGGATGTGAAAGTTGGACTATAAAGAAAGCTGAGTGCCGAAGAATTGATGCTTTAAACTATGGTGTTGGAGAAGACTCTTGAGAGTCCTTTGGACTCTAAGGAGATCAAACCAGTCCATCCTAAAGGAAATCAGTCCTGAATATTCACTGGAAGGACTGATGCTGAAGGTGAAACTCCAATACTCTGGCCACTTGATGCAAAGAGTTCTTTTCACTAGAAAAGACCCTGATGCTGGGAAAGACTGGAAGGAGGCAGGAGGAGAAGGGGATGAGATGACAGAGGATGAGATGGTTGGATGGCATCACTGACTTGATGGACATGAATTTGAGTAAGCTCCAGGAGTTGGTGATGGACAGGGAAGCCTGCCGTGCTGCAGTCCATGGGGTCACAAAGAGTCAAACATGACTGAGCAACTGAACTAAAACTTCTTTAGCTGAGTGGCTCTGAGTCTGGTGTCCCACGACTGCTGTTTAATTGGCTTCTCTCCAGTGCCTGCTTACTCTCCAGATTTCGATCTACTGTTCTCAAGCATGACCAGGCTTTCTGTGACTTCGTGGAATGTACTCTTGCTGCCTTTGACTCCCAAAACCAGCCTCTGAGGTCATCTCCCATGAAAGGCCTTCCTGGCTCTTCCTCCTCTTCCCTGAAAAACCAGAACTCATGCCTCTGTGACCAGGTCCCTGTACTTCATTCTTTTCTCAGCAGAAACGTCCTGGCATTGCTCGTTTACCTGGCAGCTGCCCCTTACCCCCATCAGACCTGGAGCTCCTGAAGGCAAGATGCTTGGTTAACTTTTGCAGCCCTCCAACCTTACACCTAGGTTCTGATGGAACGTTATTTTTCGGGGGCAAGAAGCCACACCTTACATTAGATTTAGGTTAAGAACCAACGTTCCTACTTTACCAGGAACTGTAAGATACTATAGGTACCAAGAAAATAAATCTTTCCAAATCAGTGGCAAAGATATGACTAATATTCTAAACAGCATTCTGTGAATAGGGAAAGGAGACCCAAGAAAGAAGCCACACACAATATGTACTAGATTCACTTTTAATGGGTTTGAGTCATGTGTGAATGTTGATGCTTCTACAGACCTATGCCTGTTTGAGTAAGAAAAGAGTTTCAAAACACAACATAAATCAGAACTGAGCTTTTTTCCTCAAGTTATAATATTCTTATCAAATAAAACGTAATAAAACTCTTGCTTCCCCACAGGTGCAGTGTTTCTTTATAGTCACAAGGAATGGTATCTTAAATGCCTGGTCACAGGTTTTCTTGAGAGCTGAATTAAATGGATTTATGCATCACAGTATAAAATCAGTTCTTTCCACAGAGCACAAACTTGCCTCCTTTCATCTCTTTATTCCTAGCAGAGATGCAACATTAAGGAAGGGTTTCTACCAAGAACTGGGTGTTGGGCAGTGCTTCCCTTTGTAAATGGGATCTGTGCTGCCCTCCATGGTTATTAGAAGCAGAAGACAAACATCTGAGGCATGCAATCTGCTTAGTGCATCTATTTATTAATACACAAAGGTGCTCAGGGAAACTAAGGATTCACCCAGATATGGATTTCACAGGCTGGAAAAATAAAAAGGTGGCACACCATCAGATTTTAGGGATTGAAAAGAGTAGCTCAAGATGAGATTGCAACATCACTGTGAAACATTTAACTTTCTTAGAAAGTTTAAAGTGTACTATCTGTGCCCTGCAGCTAAACAGCCATGTATCTCTTTGTAGTAACATGGAGCAGGGATAGGCTTTTCCAATCATTTAATCCCTGAGCAGCTACCTGAAAAGTTAACTTTTTAAAAAGCCTTATAAAAAAACTGCTGTATCAAAACTCTACCAGAATGTTACAGTGATAAATATATCTTTGTACAGAAACACAGAAGCTATTTACATTTATTTAGAAGCTATTTACCCCTTACTCCTGCTCAGAAAAAAATACAACATTTCCTAAAACAGTTCAGCAACTCTGAGGTGCACAAAAATGATTAAAAGCTAAATTTTACTTGCTCTAGAGAATGCTGTGCTTAGTTGATTAGTTATGTCTGATTCTTTATGATCCCATGGATTGTAGCCTGCCAGGCTCCTCTGTCCATGGGGATTCTCTAGGCCAGAACATTGGAGTGGGTTGCCATGCCCTCCTCCAGGGGATCTTCTCAACCCAGGGGTTGAACCCAGGTTTCCCACATGGCAGGAAGATTCTTTACTGTCTGAGCCACCATAATTTGCAGCATTATAAGAAACATAATATATCACCCCACTCCCAATATTTTTTTACCAGTGTGATGAATGTTTCATTAAAAATAGAGTAATTTCTTTTACCAAGTCAGGCTACACCTCCTAGGATTCTTAAATAAGTGAGAAAAATACAGTTAAATTTTTTTCTGAAAAACTTTTTGGAAAGTCAGCACTGGTAAGAACAAGAAAATCTAAGAATTTAGTAAGACAGGGTATTTAGGATCTGTCCAATCTTCTTTGGCCTTAACATAACTATTTTTAACAGGAAGAATTCACACACGCCCAGATATCTGGGAATATTGGCTAAAAGTCTGACTGCTCAGACCCATAGCTGGTGCTGAGGCAAACTTGACACACACCACTGTGGACACATGAGGCCCGGGAGGAGGTATTCCTATCCGCCAAGGTCTCACTGAACCAAAATGAAGACACCATCCATTATCTCTGAAGGATCTCTCAGGCCATTTAGGCCTCTGCTTAAAAGCTGTATGATTCACTGTGTGTAATGACCAGAATACTGCTTGTGTTGAGACCAATTAAGCACAATAAAAGGGCTAATTTTGGCATTTTCCAGGCCAAAGCCTTCTCTGGGGAAAGTCTCAGGTTTGATTCCTGGGTTGGGAAGATCCCCTGGAGGAGGAAATGGCAACCCACTCCAGTATTCTTGCCTGGGAAATCCTATGGACAGAGGAGCCTGGAGGGTCACAGCACATGGAGTTGCAGAGAGTAAGACTTAGCTATTAAACAACAACAATTTTCAAATTATATAGTTAAGAAGGACTTTTGGTCTTTTCCCTTCTCGAAATATGAGAACATTAAATATGAGAATTAAATATGAGAAATATGAGAACATTTAAGGGTCTCTGTGGAGACCCTTTAATCTCAGCAGACAAATGTGGAAAATGAGTGTGAAAGAGATGCCAGCATCCCCTGGTCCCTAAGAAGAAGGAAAAAAGATCAGTAGGAAATAAAAGAACATAAACACTAGATGAGGGGATGAGATGAGTCAAGACTGCCTGGCTTCACCTCCACTTACCCCCAGAGGCCTGGCCAGAAGGGAAATGCTTTAAATTCAGCTCAGTCACGCCTTAGCTCATGGGTTTATGGCCCAGAGACAGAGAGAGGAGAAGGCCATGCTGGAGGCCATCACACTACAACCTGAAATCAATCCTGAATGTTAATTGGAAGGCCTGAGGCTGAAGCTCCAATACTTTGGCCAGCTGATGTGAAGAGCGACTCGTTGGAAAAGACCCTGATGCTGGGAAAGACTGAAGGCGGGAGGAGACGGGGACGACAGACGATGAAATGGTTGGATGGCATCACCAACTCGATGGCTGTGAGTCTGAGAGAGCTCCAGAAGATGGTGAAGGACAGGGAAGCCTGCCGTGCTGCAGTCCACAGACCGCAAAAAAACTGGACATGACCGAAGGGCAACAACACACTAGATCAACTTTCCCACTTCAGAAGATACAAACACCTTCACTCAGGAAGGACCCCAGAGGCAGGGTGGGGAAAGTGCTTAGCACTTCTTTGCTGTGAAACCTCCCTGCCCTGGGGAGGGAGGTTAGGTGCTCAGCACCTTCCTGTTGAAACAGAAGTTAATCTCTTCTGTTACAAAACTTCATGCAGGTAGATATTCAGACAGATCCAAGGTCAAGAGCTCTGTGACCCCTTGTGGTGCCCCTTCCAGACCATTCCCCGCAGTCTCGAGGACTTGGGGGTTTTGCTGTACCCAATCCGTGGCACGTACATAAGCAGTAACACCAACCAAGCACCTCGGCACCCAGTCCACCGCAGCTTATCAAGCGCACGCACAGCTCTGGGTACTTTCTTTTCACTTGCTCTGAGCCTCATGACTCCGATCCTGTAAGTATGATCACTCCCACTTGGCAGATCAGGAAATTGAGGCTCAGAAGTAAAGGAAGTCACCCAAAGTTGCCCACCAAGAACCCAAAGCATCATTTTGAAGTCTCCCAGGCCTCTACATGTCTGTGCAGTTCAGTCTGAGGAGTTTAGACAAAGAGGCTCTCAAGCTCCTGGAGGCCAGGCATGACCGACCCATAACCACTGTGGCCTCTGTAGGTGCCAACGTTTAGAAGTCGCAGTGAGGCCGGCTGGGGCCCAGCTCCTGGCACCATGGCGGCTCAGTTCCTGGCAGTCCTCAGCTTCTTCCTAAAGATGTTGGGGGCGGCCTCGTACAGCCACTCGGCATCCACAACGCACAGGTCACGCATATAGCACTTGTTGGTGAAGAGCAGCTCCGTGTACACGACGCAGGCTGGCTTGCAGTGGAAGAGCACGGACGAGGGATGGATGGCCACTGGCTGGTGGGTGTCCGTGGTGGCGTAGGACCCATCCGGCTGCAGCTCAGCGGTGCTCATGAAGAGGCTGTGCGCCAGGCATCGGCGGATGCTCTCTGTGTCCCCGCGGGAGGACAGGATTGGCATGGACATCTGGTTCAGGAAGAAGTGAGACATGGAAAAGACCCCAGACGTGAGCACTGCGCAGCCACCCATGGTACATGGAGCCACACTGCTACAGCACAGCCTGGCGCAAGGCCCACAGAGGGGGCTGACGTCCGGGGCGGACGCTGACCTCCGGGACAGCTGCCTCAGGTGCCTGAGGTGAGGCGGGCACAGGAGCACCACTTCCACCCTCAGTAAAAGATAAGCAAACTCCCAAAGCCAAGTGATGGTCTAGCAGCAAAGCCATTCAAGTACAAGAAGGGCAGAAAAACGTCTGCCACACAGAACTCCACAGGCTGCTGTGAAGAGCCGTGTGCTCAGTCGCGGGGTCATGCTCGACTCTTGGTGGCCCCATAGACTGTAGCCCGCCAGGCTCCTCCGTCCATGGGATTCTCCAAGCAAGAACACTGGAGTGGGTTGCCATTGCCTTCTCCAGGGCATCTTCCCTAACCAGGGATTGAATCCGCGTCTCCTGTTTCAGCAGGTAGATTCTTTAGCACTGAGCCTCCTGGGAAGCCTGGAAAGAACTTACTTCAGTGCTAACAGTAGGCTGCTGGCACTGGACATGGGCCTGGGGAAGGGTGACAACCGTCTCCTAGGGTCACGTGGATGGTCTGCACTGGGGGCTGACTCAGAAGAGGCCTGACACCCAGAGGCGTCTGGTCACCACAGAGTTGTTCACGGCAGCAAAGTGAGGACACTAAGTGCTGAACACAGGAGACTGTGAGCACAAACCACCCCGCCTCTGAGGGAGAGCACAGTGCCTCATACAGCCACTGAATACAGAAGCGGCCTCTAAGAGGGAATATGAGCCGATAGGAGACCTTTTGGTGGATGGCTTGGCAATGTCTATCAAAATCTAAATTCCCCATCCAGAACTTCATTCTCTGTGCACCACAGCACAGATGTTTATGCAGGAGGATGATCACTCTAGCACAATCTATATGACCACCACTAGGGACTTGGCTAAATAACTAGTGAAGACAGGAGCGAAATGCTACCAAGTCAATACAAGAACAATAGACATATACACAGAAGGCAATGGCACTCCACTCCAGCACTCTTGCCTGGAAAATCCCATGGACAGAGGAGCCTGGCAGGCTGCAGTCCATGGGGTCGCTAAGAGTCCGACAAGACTGAGTGACTTCAACTTTGACTTTTCACTTTCATGCATTGGAGAAGGAAATGGCAACCCACTCCAGTGTTCTTGCCTGGAGAATCCCAGGGACGGGGGAGCCTGGTGGGCTGCCATCTATGGGGTTGCACAGAGTCGGACACGACTGAAGTGACTTAGCAGCAGACATATACAGGCACCAAGACAGCCCAGACATTCAAGGAGCATTCCAAGTGGAAAAAAACAAGTTGCAAAACAAAACATACATCAAACTTGTTTAAAAAAGAAAATTTATATATCCACATATATGCATGGACAAATAAAAACAAACATACATAGAAAAAAATTCTAGAAGGATCTACACTGGACTATTGCTTATCTTTGAGGGGCAAGATTAGAGAAACTTTTATACTTCCTACACAATATATCACTCTTTTCTTAATTTTATTACTGTAGAGCTATTTCAAATCCTGAAAGATGATGCTGTGAAAGTGCTACACTCAATATGCCAGCAAATTTGGAAAACTCAGCAGTGGCCACAGGACTGGAAAAGGTCAGTTTTCATTCCAATCCCAAAGAAAGGCAATGCCAAAGAATGCTCAAACTACCACACAATTGCACTCATCTCACACACTAGTAAAGTAATGCTCAAAATTCTCCAAGCTAGGCTTCAGCAATATGTGAACCGTGAACTTCCTAATGTTCAAGCTGGTTTTAGAAAAGGCAGAGGAACCAGAGATCAAATTGCCAACATCCACTGGATCATGGAAAAAGCAAGAGAGTTCCAGAAAAACATCTATTTCTGCTTTACTGACTATGCCAAAGCCTTTGACTGTGCGGATCACAATAAACTGTGGAAAATTCTGAGAGAGATGGGAATACCAGACCACCTAACCTGCCTCTTGAGAAATCTGTATGCAGGCCAGGAAGCAACAGTTAGAACTGGACATGGAACAACAGACTGGTTCCAAATAAGAAAAGGAGTACGTCAAGGCTGTATACTGTCACTCTGCTTATTTAACTTATATGCAGAGTACATCATGAGAAACGCTGGACTGGAAGAAACACAAGCTGAAATCAAGATTGCCAGGAGAAATATCAATAACCTCAGATATGCATAAGCTGGTTTTAGAAAAGGCAGAGGAACCAGAGATCAAATTGCCAACATCCGCTGGATCATGGAAAAAGCAAGAGAGTTCAAGAAAAACATCTATTTCTGCTTTATTGACTATGCCAAAGCCTTTGACTGTGTGGATCACAATAAACTGTGGAAAATCCTGAAAGAGATGGGAATACCAGACCACCTGACCTGCCTCTTGAGAAACCTGTATGCAGGTCAGGAAGCAACAGTTAGAACTGGACATGGAACAACAGACTGGTTCCAAATGGGAAAAGGAGTACATCGAGGCTGTATATTGTCACCGTGGTTATTTAACTTATATGCAGGGTATATAATGAGAAACGCTGGACTGGAAGAAACACAAGCTGGAATCAAGATTGCTGGGAGAAATATCAATAACCTCAGATATGCAGATGACACCACCCTTATGACAGAAAGTGAAGAGGAACTAAAGAGCCTCTTGATGAAAGTAAAAGACGAGAGTGAAGAAGTTTGCTTAAAGCTCAACATTCAGAAAACAAGGAACATGGCATCTGGACCCATCACTTCATGAGAAATAGATGGGGAAACAGTGGAAACAGAGTCAGAATTTATGTTTGGGGGGCTCCAAAATCACTGCAGATGGTGACTGCAGCCATGAAATTAAAAGATGCTTACTCCTTGGAAGGAAAGTTATGACCAACCTAGATAGCATATTCAAAAGCAGAGACATTACTGTGCTAAGGTCCATCTAGTCAAGGCTATGATTTTTCCTGTGGTCATGTATGGATGTGAAGGTTTGACTGAATTTGGGAGTTGGTAATGTACAGGGAAGCCTGGTGTGCTGTGATTCATGGGGTCGCAAAGAGTCAGATACGACTGAGCGACTGAACTGAACTGATTCTTTTGTTTCTCTATAAGATGATGCATAAACTTATGCAGTTCACTAAGCTTACTGTGATAATCATTTCATGACATATGTAAGTCAAATAATTCTGCTGTACACCTTAAACTTGTGCAGTGTGAAAGTGAAAGTCACTCAGTCATGTCCGACTCTTTGGGACCCCGTGGACTATATGGGCTATGGAATTCTCCAGGCCGGAATACTGGAGTGGGTAGCCTTTCTCTTCTCCAGGGGATCTCCTAATCCAAGGATTGAACCCAGGTCTCCTGCATTGAAGGCAGATTCTTCTTTACGAGCTGAGCCACAAGGGAAGCTCATGAATACTCGCATGGGTAGTCTATCCTTTCTTCAGCAGATCTTCCCAACCCAGGAACTGAAATGGGGTCTTCTGCCTTGCAGGTGAATTCTTTATCAACTGAACTATCAGAGAAACCCCCTAAACATATAGGTCAATTACATCTGTAGGTCAATTACATCTCAATAAACTAGAAGAAAATTTTTAATTAAAAAAATGGGTTCTACATCAAATATAATAAATGTATTCCTATTAATGCAAGATATTAATAACTGTAGAAACTGAGAGTGGCACAAAATTCTGTACTTTCTATGGAATTAGCCTGTAAACCTAAAACTGCCCTTAAAAAATTAGCCAATTCTACAGAATCTTGACTTAAAAAAAATAAGTCTAGGAAAGGAGTGTTTGTGGGTAAGGTAGGGCTTTATAATTGTTAGTCCTCATGTGCTTTTTATGGTTTTTCTTAAATTATATATACATCACTTGGATTAAAATGTTTTAATTTTTAAAAACATGTGTTTACCCACCAGGATGTTTACAATGAAAAAGACTAAAGATACCAAGTGTAGGCAAGGATGTGATGTATCCAGGACACTCAGATACTACTATGAAAGTTTGTGTAAATTGGTATAACCACTTTAGAACACTTTGGCCACCTGATGTGAGACCTGACTCATTTGAAAAGACCCTGATGCTGGGAAATATCGAAGGCAGGAGGAGAAGGGGAGGACAGAGAATGAGATGCTTGGATGGCATCACCGACTCAATGGACATGAGTTTGAGCAGCCTCCAGGAGATGGTGAAGGACAGGGAGGCCTGATGTGCTGCAGTCCATGAAGTCCCAAAGAGTTGGACACGACTGAGTGATGAACAACAACTTTAGAAAACTGGAAGCCTCTACCAAAACTGATTATTTGCACAGCACGTGACCCAGCAAATTCACTACTAAGGCATCCACGTATACTCAGTCACTAAGTTGTATCCAACTCTTTGCAACCCTAAGGACTGTAGCCCACCAGGCTCTTCTGTTCATGACATTTCCCAGGCAAGAATACTGGAGTGGGTTGCTATTTCCTCCTTCAGGGGGATCTTCCCAACCCAGGGATCAAAACTGCGTCTCCTGCATCTCCTGTATTGGCAGGCAGATTCTTTTCCACTAAGTCACCTGGGAAGCCTCACTCCAAGACAAGTATTGAAAAAAAAAAAAAAAAATTCACCAACGGACATGTTCTCTTACATGCACTGAGGCTTTATTCATAATTGCCCTAAATTGAAATCCACCTCAGTGCCCATCAAGAGTTGTAAAAACTTTGTAGAATATTCACAGTGTAATTTTATACACCAATGAGAATAAATAATTAAGAACTACATGCAATAATATGAAGGAATCTCACAAACAATTTTCAGCGAAAGAAGCTAGGCGTATGACACATAATTTCATGTATGTAAAGTCCAAAAACAGGTAAAGCTGTCTATGTAGTAAGATGTCAAAATATTCTCTTGGAGGGGAGATGGTGAGTGATTAAAAGGGGGCATAGGAGAATCCTCTGAGGGTACTGGCTAGATTTTTTTTTACAATCTGAATGCTGGTTCCCCGAGTATACTGAATTTATGAAACTATATCAAGCTGAGCTAATACTTTTAATACATCCACTTTTTAGTATGTGTATTTTGCTTCAATAATTTAATCTGAGAGTTTTGAACCCTAAGCCACACTCTTTTTTTTTCTAAATTTTGCCACTAAACATTTAAACAAATAATATGTACTTTAAAAATTCTGGCAGATATATATATAATGTGTATGTATATATATATAAAAGTTACTTTCTGTAAGAATCTCAGTGTAACATTTCTATGAATACTTTCGAAGCAGAAGTCCACTTTTGAGTCCAACAGAATATTTATTCAAATTTGCTGGGTCAGCCATAGTGTTTGCTGCTGTTATTATCATTACCCTCCAGTTGGTTCCTGGATATGTTTATCATGTTTCAGATCATGGTTTAGTATGACATTTACCAAGACAGTGAGAAGTCATTGCTCTTAAATCAGCAATTAGGCTCTGTTTTGAGCTTCTTACTACTAGATAAATTCCACCTAACACAGTTCTTTGTGTCAGCTTCAGATACTGAAGCCTCAGCTTTCTCATCAAGTTAAAATATGCTCTGTTATTCTTTGTGCTATGAGGAATTATGTCTACCCTTGTGGCTCAGTCAGTAAAAATCCATCCACAGTGTAAGAGACCTGGGTTTGATCCCTCGGTTGGGACGATTCCTAGGACAAGGAAATGGCAACCCAGTCCAGTATTCTTGCCTGGGAAACCCCTTGAACATAGGAATCCATGGGGTTGCAAAGGGTCAGACTGGAGTTAGTGATTAAACAACAACAAGAAAAAGAATTATAACTAAACTACAGGCTGTAGACCCCAAGCCTGCAAATGAGTGAGTCAATATTTCAAACATGATTTTTTTTACTTTCAGTAATAATTTTTTGCTGTTCAAATATATCATACTCATTTGTTTCCTTGAACAACCGAACTATAAACTTCACAGGAGTTTATTCTAATTTAGTTCTGTACATGCAAAATAACACGGTTCTTAAGCAACCCTTCCTGAACTTATGCCAAGGGAAAACGTAGAGCGGAAATCTGGCAAGTTCTAAGATCAACAACGTTAATCTATTACTTTTATAAATTCTCAGAGAGTTTAAAACATGTAACAGTGCATCTGAATTATCTTTCAGAGATACCATGATGATTAAAGAAGACCCCCTCCAAATTTTAAGAGAGCCTAAGAAAACTCCAACAGGAAAATCTGTTTTGTATTGGGTTGGCCAAAAAGCTCATTCAGGGTTTTCCACATCTTACAGAAAAAATCCTGAACCAATTTTTTGGTCAACCCAGTAAGTCAGCTTAATCCAAACTCTTGCTTTATCAGCAGGCTAAAGATACTTCGAGATTCTTGTCTTCAATTTAATTCACCCACAAATTAGCATCTCAATCCATCTTTTAGCTTTCCCAGACCACACTCTACTCTTGGGGTGCTAAATTCCCAGAGGATCAATCATTCTCAGCATTTATATTCTCAGCACAGGTATCTCCAATTAATAGCATTTATTAAGAATTTCCTATGTGCTCACCATTAATATCCCCCCTTTTTTAAACTAACCACATATGATACCTGAGGAAGTTAAAGCATGGATAGTTTACATAACTTATCTCAAGTTCTAATTATGAGAGGTGAACCATAATTCCACTCCAGGCACTGGGATTCACAGTTTACTACACTGTGCTGCTTCTAATTGTTGACAGGAACTTCAGGCCACACAGTAGTACACTAATCCTGCCCTTGGTAATACTCCACTCCTACCTTCTAGACTAATGAAGATTCTGGCTTTACTCATTCTGTGGAACAGCATTTACTGCTGCTCCTCAAAAGGAGACACTTGGACATTCTTTCCTACCATGAACAATGTGAGCTTTATTTAGACTTTTTATCACCACCACAGGAGGATGTGGGGCCAGGATTCAAAACTGAATTTTGATGCATCTTTAAAGTCTTTTTTTTTTTTTGCTGGCAAATTTTGGTAATGACAAGATTGACCATGAAATACTATTCTGGAGATTCACTAGATCATCTAAGAGGTGATGTCAAAAAGAGCCTCAAGACAGCATAAAATACAGATCTCAAGACTGGTAGGAGTCTCAAGTTCATCAAAAAAAAGTAAAAATTGATCCCAAGATGCTTTCCAACTCACATAAAAACATAAAATCCCATTTCAAAAACTTTCAACATCATTAGAAAAATCAGTCACCGTGTATTCTCTAAAATTTATTTACAATTAATAAGTTAAAAAGCAGAGTACAACCAGATTGTAAATCTTAATCATATGCACATCAAACTGTCCAAGGAAACAATTTAGTTCCATTAACAAACAATTGTCTTCTAAAGTACTTAAGACATAACAGGCTATCAAAAAATATTTGAAACACACCAGTAAAGTAAATATTATGTATATAAGTCCACTAAAAACCACCAATTTAAAGAATGCTGTGGCAACCCTTAAAACAACAAAAGGCTTTGAGTTCAGAATTGCTCAGGTTTTTTGTATTCAAATAATTTTCATGTTTCTTTATTGAAGAATTTTATAGTACTATCATTTGCATGGAGCAAATCAATAGGTGTCAGCCACCAGCTTAGTTATACAAGTCCAACAGGGTACTCAAACTTTGACAAAATAAATACGCACCACAACAGCGACACTTTCACTATCAACAACAGAGCTTGCCCTTAACAATCATGACATTACTGGTTTCAGGAAGGAAAATTAAGTTGTTGGTTGACAGGGAGGATAAAAATGACATCAGGAAGATTCAAAAGTTAGCTGAGGTGACAGTCACCACATTTAGGCACTCAAGAGTTAAAAATGAAATAAAAGCATAGCGAGGTGATCAACTTCCTCCTAGCTTCTCCCTCTACTTGTGCCATATGAGATATAAGATAATCTTATAAGAGAATGAATCAAGTCATGAGATTTCTTTTAAAAAACTATATACATGCTAAACTATAGACTTAGAGGACAGAAAATGGATGCCTCACCATAAAGGCCACCTTGCCAAGTTTCTTTTCACATTCTTCTGCCCAATGTAACCACAAAATACTTTCACTTTCCTATTAATATACTAGCCAACTATATTAGTTGTTTCTTCACATTTTAGGAATTGTAACATTGGCTTTGCTAAAGAACACTTGGCTAAAATAAAGACTTTTTTGACACCTATTTCACAAACCAGAAATGGTATGATTTTTAAACAGATCAGATAAATAACACATTGAATTCAAGATGGGCAATCAGATCCAAACTGAAATCAGACAGCCCAGATAATTCAAAGAAGCATTTATGCTAGTTCAAGTGCACTAAACTAACAAGGCATGAGGGAAAAATGTTAAGAATCTCAGTTAAAATAAAATGCATGATGTCAATGGTTGTTTCAGTTTTGTGCTGAGCAGTTATCCTCCCAGCTAAGTTTAATTTCAAAACCCTCTGGGACATTATCTGGATAAGCTGTATGTTGAAATTACATTCTAATATGGCCATTGAATTTATTTTTTTAATTATTATAAAACTATATACAATAGTAAATGGTACCAATACATAGTTTTTTTTAGGGGCTAGTAAACTAAAAAAAATGAACAATTTGAGAGTGAGAGAAGGGAGAAAACCCTATGTATCTGCAATACAACTGCCAATGGAAGCTAATAACCAAAAGAATATATATAAGCTTCCTTCACAGAGATCAAATGTAACACTCTCCATCATCTAAGTAATGATTCATTTTTATTTACTCATGTGACAGTGTTTGTTGCAACGCATTATTATTGAGTAGTGAGTAAGAGAATATGAGGCATACTGGGAAACTGGCATCAAGTCATGTGTATATAATATATATATATTTCTTTTTTACAAAACAAGAACACTGAAATTAAAGTCACAAAACTCCTACTTATGTACTATTAAACTTGAAAAATTCAATTCAGAAAGCTATGCCATTTGAAATCTAAGAACACAAGAGTCGAAATTGCAACTGTTACTATTCTCCTAAGAAGCTGCCAAGCAGAGAGAAATCTTAATATTGAGGACTTCCTATGTTAAGTTCCAGCCAGTGTAAGTAGTTTCATGGCAGACTACTTAAATTTGAAAAACTGTGGTACAAAAACCACTTGACCCTTTAGATATTGCAGTAAAATCTGGCTGTGGCACCACTGGGTAAAAACCATTAAGTCTTGCTGCCACCAATGACCAAAGGCACTTGGATAATCAAGAATTCCACTCTGGGCCATATGGTATAAACGCTATTATAAAAGTGTATAAGAAGGGTCAGTACTCAGTGTGAATCGTCCGTTGGATTCCTGTGGTCTTCAGCTGTCAACAAAGACAGGTAACTGCAAACATAATTATGAATGGAATTAAGATAAAAAAGGATACTCGTGGAGGAAAAAAAGACAAATGTCACGATGTCTATAAAGATGATGGGTATTAGTCGGGGCACTTTCTGCTATTCAGCACAAAGTAGAGAAAGATCCATTTTGCCCAGAGTAATTTCAACAAGTTATTTGATACCAAGAAATGCCCCCACCCCTCTAAAGAGCTAATAGTTCTGAGAATTCTAATGGGTATTCTGTTTACCATTTTAATCACCAGGTTTACACACATTCATTTCTCCTATGTGGCTCCCAATTTAAAATAGGTTACCTTTGAACTTCTCCTGGACTTGTATGTTAGACCAGTACAAAGAGGCCAAACCATTTCCAATAGGATTCCATCCATCTCTTTAACCAACACCAGTTCTTTGTAACTCATTTTTTTCTTTATCACAAGCCATGTTGTTTCAACGTACTTTAATTTTATTTAATCAAAAAGAATTTAACAAATCAACTTTTCCTAAACAGAACTTTATATGAGTTTCTACCATTTTCTTTAGGAGCTCAGTATATATAAACATTAAATCTCAATATAAAATCTTTAGAAACACTTCAAAAATGTTGAAATAGTTGTACTTTGCATCTCTTTGTAATCACTGAGCCCATGGCATTCAAATCATACAAATCCTTGCACTCTTAACATTAAGTCTTAAGTTTGTAAAATATCCTTGGTCAAAGCTTTGGAATCCGGTTAAAATTAGGAAACGAGCGGGATTCAGAATACCCTGAGCACAACTGGGTGCAACAACAGCACAAAACAGGTTCGATCTATCGTCCAGAAAGAGGGGTGGCAGCTGAAAAGAAAAAAATGGGGTAAGGGGTGGGAAGGAGGCCGGGAGAAGACCGGGGTGAAAAGCAAGTAGATTCTGGCTTTATTACACAAGCACGAAACCAAATTCCTTTGGAAAAAATAACGACTTCTTCGGAGGACTTCCAGACCAGTGAGGTAGAGTCCAAAGGGAGAAAACGGATCTGCCCCTTCAGTCCTGGAGACGTCTCAGTCCCGGTACGGAAGCAAAAGGCCCTCCCCCGCGGGTCCCGCGGTCTCCTCTGCTGCCCCGCACTGGGAGGGGGTGGAGGGCGCACCTGCCCCGGAGTTCCAGACGGCGGTGCCGCGGGCCCGAGAACACCATCCGGTGACTTCTTCGCCCGTAAAGTGCAGGACGGGCCCGTAAAGGGACGGGGTCCTGGCCGGATCTGTAAACACTCGACTGACACTTGTCCATCCCTCCGGGCGGGAGCTCGGTCCCCGTCTGGGAGGGTGACGCGGTCCGCGCGTCATGCCCGGGGCACCGGGAAGCGGCGGAGCCTCACCACGGGTTCCAGGTTCACTCGCAGGATTTGGCGCGCTCTACGCCTTGCTGCCGCCAGGCTGCGCTCGCCCCACACGTCGCCGCCGACGCGGATGGTGGGGAAGGTGGTCAGCGTCGGGGTGGCCGCCCTCCAGATCTCCTCCAGGGTGCGGCCCCCGAAGCAGGGTTCCGGGGCCGCGGGCTTGACGGGGCAGCTCTCCTCGGGGACCGGCGGCGGGGGCGGCGGCAGCTTCCTCCGGCGGGCGGCTGGCGCCCGGGCTCCGCGGCGCCTCCTCCTGGCCGCCGCGCTCGGGGCTGGCCTGCGCGTCAGGCCCCGGGCGGCGGGGTCCCCGGGGGGCTCAGGGACGAGTGCCCGGCAAGAGGAGTAGCCGTAGACGTCCTTGCTGCGCAGGATGTGCGGGGAGAACTGGTGCTTGAGGCTGCAGAGGAAGCTCCAGAGCTCCGCGTCCGAGCTCATGAACTCCGTGCTGCGGGGCATGAACAGCTTGAAGGCGTCGCCCAGTGCCTTGGTGCTGTCGGCCAGCGACAGTTGCGACCGCGAGTACACCACCTTCTCCTCCCGCGCCTCCAGACCGGCCCCTCCTCCCAGTCTAAAGCCGCCGCCCCGGGCGGCCGCGGCCGGGGCCGCCGGGGGCCGGCGCCGCCGCCTCTTCACGCTGCGCCGCATCGGAGGCCGCTCGGGGCCGCCCGCGCTCTCCGGGTCCCGCCGCCGCCGTCCCGCCGGTGTTTGGCTCCGCGGCGGCGGCCGCTGCTGGCACCTCCCGCCCGGCGCGTCTCTCGCTACTTTTCTCGCCTCCGCCGCCGCTGCCCCTCCCCCTCCGAGGGCGGAGGACGCGGGTGAAGATCCTGCCGCCCGGTACAAGATGGCGGCCGGCGCCCACCCCTGGGCTTTGTCATTGGACGGCGCCTCGCCCCCCTGGTTTCTCTTTCTTCTCCTCTCTTGCCTCCTTTCGCCCTCTGCCTTTCTTTAAATGTGCCCGCCTTTGGCCCCTCCTACTGCAGCCCCGACTCCACCCATTGGGTGCTCTCAGAAGAGGGCGGGGACTAATGGGGGAGAGGCCAGTTCCTGGAAGATGGTGCTGGGGGTGGGTGATGGGTGATGGTGGCTCTTGGACACGAGTCAACAGTTGGGTAGGTGTATGAGGAAGGTGCCTTGTCTAGAGTGGACATCAGCTCCACTATGAGGGGAGTCACTCTACTCTCAGAATGAGTGGATGTGCATTTATGGACTGAGCTGGGAGGTCTACCAGTCTGAATAACAAAGGGAGACCTACCCAAAGGCTGTAGTTTGTATCACAGAAGGGGAAAGTGGGTGTAAGTCTAGAGGGAATGGGCCTTCCACAATTCTCTTCTGAACCTTCAGAGGCCTCTTTTGCATCATCATCCAACTCTTACCCACTTTGACCCCAATCCATGTCAAGCCACGCTTCATTAGGTCTTAGAAAGTCTATTATGCCTGAGACAGTCACCGTATCAGAGGAAGATCTGTCACCTTGGTAGAAGCGTAAATTTTCTACGAGACGAATAGTCCTTTCATTTCGGACAATATGAATCGTTTCGGATATCTCGAAACGAGTTCAACTAGTTTCTAGTCAATGTTGTTTCGGTAAGAGGAATGTCTTTTATATTAAAATTTTATATGTCAACCAAAATTTACTCACGTGAAGTGGAAAGTAAATCAAAATCATAGAAGGAAACCAGTACCATCTCTAGCACAAAGGATGCAGTTTCACAATCAAAAGGTTTCTGTTGAAAAGAACAGGTTGTTAAGAACCCATCACCTTTTGTATTGAGAGGAGGGGATTGAATGTTTATAGAGTAATGCACAGTCTTCTGTCATCTTGTCCATCCTCAATACTTGGTTCAGCACCTGTCAGACAGTGGGCACTCTATTTCTGTTGAGGGAACCAATGAAAAACATAATGATGTGAGAAACATATATTCAAATTACTAAGAACTGGACAATTTCACCTTTTACATTTCAGGTTTCTCTTAACTCCATTAAAGTTTTAAGGTTAAAAAAACAAACAAACAAACACTCCCAAGACTTAGAACTGTGAGGTAGACACGCAAATTTTACCCCTGAGTGAGCACTTTATTTTGCAGTAGAAAACTGATAAAGTAGAGTTTTGTGATTCACACATAGCTGCTATTGGTTCTCTCGAATATTTGAGCTAAAAGACACCTAGTTCAATCTCCTTATTTCATGGATGAGGAAATTTGGATCCACAGAGGTTAGGTAATAAGGCTTCTTGATTGTAGAAATGGGACGATAGTTTAGGTCTTTGGATTCCTAATCTTAGTGATCTTTATTTTTCAATAGAGATTTTACAAATTGTACTGCTCAGACTCAAAGAGGTGCAATAGAACATGCTTATATAAGAGTGGAGTGGCCAAGAAACAGGCTGTTCCCCTGATTCCACTTCCGGCTCCTCCCAGAATTGAGCAGTTTTTAACCTGTCCAGTATACTGGATTTACAGATTATATTTTCTTAGAACCAGATTTTGTTTAATTTCAATAAAAAATAAAAATATTTTGAAAGTTGCTTCTCTGTACCACAGCATCCTGTTCATGCACTGGGTTTATGCAAAAATCAAGCTTCCTACCAGAGGACCAGTTCTCAACCTACCTAAATCATGGTAACTTTCTCAAGAGAAAATCAGTTTCCTAGCAAAGCATATCCTGATCTCAGAACAAGATTATGGAGCCAATTATCAGCTTCCTAAGTCCTTATAAAGAAATGATATTACAACTCTTTACATCACAATTAGTTCTGTTGGTAATTTTGGGAACACATACTAATGTGAAATTTGTTAACTTCCAATGGAATGCCCCTGCAAGACAGACATAGAAAATCTCATAGAGTAAGCCAGCAAAATGGTAAAGGAACTTCATCGTGAAAGAAAAATAAGGGTTTATGTACTCCTAGCTTCTTGTCTTGATATTTCTTCCCTTTTATGTTAATCCTGTTTTAAGTACTTAGGGTTCTCAAGTATGGAAACACTTAGGGTCGTTTGCTACATAAATATACCAGACATGTATACAAACTTACAGAATTGATTTCGATTGAAAGGATAAATCTTATAAGACTATTCTCACACTAAGGAAACATAGGTCTCAACAAGTTGCAGAGCATTCAAAAGTTCATTTTATAATACATATTTAATTTACTTAAACCAAACAATATCTTTATGAAATATTTTTAGGAATTAACATCATGTCAAATGCTTAAATTATTGTACAGTTTTAAATTTGGCATTGTTTTATTTCTCTGTTTCTTATTTTTACATTTCTTCCTGCCTCCATGTTTTGATTAGCTTAAATAGTCCTACAAATGGTACTTATCCATTCTCCAGAAGAGATGTGTATAAGAGACAGTCTCAGTCCCGGGTACGGAAGCAAAAGGCCCTCCCCCGCGGGTCCCGCGGTCTCCTCTGCTGCCCCGCACTGGGAGGGGGTGGAGGGCGCACCTGCCCCGGAGTTCCAGACGGCGGTGCCGCGGGCCCGAGAACACCATCCGGTGACTTCTTCGCCCGTAAAGTGCAGGACGGGCCCGTAAAGGGACGGGGTCCTGGCCGGATCTGTAAACACTCGACTGACACTTGTCCATCCCTCCGGGCGGGAGCTCGGTCCCCGTCTGGGAGGGTGACGCGGTCCGCGCGTCATGCCCGGGGCACCGGGAAGCGGCGGAGCCTCACCACGGGTTCCAGGTTCACTCGCAGGATTTGGCGCGCTCTACGCCTTGCTGCCGCCAGGCTGCGTCACATAATTTTTTCTTTTAGTTCCTGAGACTGTTCAAGACACTACAAAGCTTTTGGAAAGTTACAATAAAGTTTATTTAATTTTATTACAAATTAAAATCTTGCTGTTGAGGAAACACTGTTCAAAATGCTGAGTTTATTCCTTTACCTCTCAAGGAGAATGATGTGTCCATCCTATATCTGATAGTGGTGAATAATAAGAACATACAGGATGAAAAAATAGCTATATGTATATATTTTCTGAATTTATGCAGTTTAAAATGTAGTTTATAATTTATGTCATTTAAAAATGAAACCAAAAAGAATAAAGTGATTAGAGCAATTAAAAATAACATATATCTCTTTGCTATCCAGAACTTGTGCTATAAGATTACACTTCTGTAAAATAATTTGCTTCTTACAAAGTGGCCAAAAAATTAAAAAGTATCTGTAAATGGTTGGGAGCATCCACTCTGGAATCAAATAGACTTGGAATCAAACAGATCTTTATAACATAATATCCTTAGATACTTAAAAAAATCTTTCTGAGCCTATTTCATTTATAAAATGGGTGTAATCTCTGCTTCAGTAGATTATTTTGAGGATTGAAGGAGCAAACATGAGTAAAACTTGTACTGTCTGGATCACAGTAGGCATCTGATAAATAATAGTTATCATTATTTGTCTTATCTAATCATGAGGATTTTGTTTGGTTTAGCCTACATATTTCAAATCCTACATTACCGTGGGAATCTATAGATTTTTTTAAAGAAATAAATAGATGAGGGGAAAAGAAAAATGTTACAGCAAGAAGGAAATTTAGAGATCATCTAATGGGTCCAACATTCTTAATTCAGATGAGAATATTGAGATGCCAAGAGAGCTGCCAAAGTTTACACAGCCGAATGGTGGAATACTTGGAACTAGAACCTAGGTCTCTAACTGTTAATCCAAAGTTGTTTCTAACAACTCTGGTATTTAATCCAAGGAGATAGCATTAATTGGTAGTCCAAATGAAATTGCAGAGAACATGATTCATCAATTTCAGCCTTTTCATTAAAATAATTATGATGTAGATTTTTCTATAAAAGTTACCTCAAACCTCTGTTATGCTCCTGTATGTGTGTGTGTGTGTGTGTTAGTCACTCATGTCCAACTTTCTGTGACCCCATGGACTGTATGTAGCCTGCCAGGCTCCTCTAGTGAACTAGAACCTAGGTCTCTAACTGTTAATCCAAAGTTGTTTCTAACAACTCTGGTATTTAATCCAAGGAGATAGCATTAATTGGTAGTCCAAATGAAATTGCAGAGAACATGATTCATCAATTTCAGCCTTTTCATTAAAATAATTATGATGTAGATTTTTCTATAAAAGTTACCTCAAACCTCTGTTATGCTCCTGTATGTGTGTGTGTGTGTGTGTTAGTCACTCATGTCCAACTTTCTGTGACCCCATGGACTGTATGTAGCCTGCCAGGCTCCTCTAGCAAGAATACTGGAGTGGGTTGCCATTTCTTTCTCCAGAGTATCTTCCCAACCCAGGGATCGAACCCTGGTCTGCATTGCAGGCAGATTCTTTACAATTTGCTACAGGGAAGTCAAACTGTTTAATTTAAAATACACATATAAACTGAGAGGCCAGGACTTCTACTTCCAAGAAAATAAAATACATGTACTTTCCCTATTCCTCCTGCTACTTTCAGTTTAAAACTCTGGGCATTATATATGAAAGGAACATAAGAAGACTGAAGAATGGAGAGGAGAAAGCCAGGCTAAGGATTTCAGAACCCAAGTACAACACATCAGTGAGTTCCCTGGGTTTTCTATTTTCTCTTTTCTGCTCACACCTCAGACTGGGGGCTGGAAAAGTCCACAGCCAAGAAACACCAACAGACATAAAAGTGCTGACGAGATCATGTTCTCTCTAACTTTATGACCAAGAAAGGCATAGCCTACCCAGACAGAAACTTTTACAAAATTATCAATCTACTGCAGCAAAATAGCACCAAAAACCAAACAAACAACTATGGCTTCTACCCTTTCCAGGCTATAAGTAGGTACTCTACCACTCTACTTCTGGAGTAGTGTCAGAGAAGGTCAAGTAGAGAATCATCAGTCTCATCCCTGCTGGGCAATAGAGAAGCTATTCTCTTCTAAAATGTCAGTGGAGACCATGTGGGGACGAATAACAAGACATTCCTATTTCTTCCAGTAGAATTCTAGTAACCAGCCCCACCAAGTAACAATGAGAAAGAGTGGGAAACTTGGACTTCTACTTGGCAATAGTGAGGGAGAATCCCTTCCATTCCTTTCTGTAAAAATGTCAAAGGAAACTTGCTAAAAACAGATGGTTTAAATAATATCCAGAGTCTCATAACATAATAGCCAAAATGTCTAGGTTGCAAATGAAAGTTACCTAGTGCTGAGAACCAAGAATATCTCACCTTGAATAAAAAGGGATCATCAATAAATGTCAACACTAAGATGAGAAAGAAGTCAGTACTTTGTAGAAATATTTTAAAATAGCCATTATGAAGACATTTTAACAAGCAGTTATGAGCACACTTGAAACAAATGAAAAAGTAAAGACTTGCAGTGAAGAAATAAAACATCTCAGCAAAGAAACAGGAGATATAAAGAGGAACCAACATGGAAATTTTAGAACTAAAAAATACAATGATTGAAATAAAAAATTTAGTGGATGGTCTCAACAGCAGAAAGGAGAAAAAAAATCAGTAAACTTAAAACAATAGACTTAATCCCATCTGAAAAAAAGAGAGGAAATATGCTAAGAAATCAGAACAGAGCCACAGGGACGTATGGGACTAAGATCTATTATTATCAGATGACTGGAAGGAGAGGAGAAACAAGGCTGAGCTGAAAAAGTACTTGGAATAAAGGCTGAAAAATGTTCCAAATTAGGCAACAGACATAAATCTATAGATTTAAGAAGCTGAACCCAACTAAGCAAGATACACCCAAAGAAATCCACATCAAAACAAATCATTGTTAAACATCTGAAAACTAAAAACAAAGAAAAAAGTCTTGATAGTAGCAAGATAAAAAGCACACCTTACCGACGAGGGAAAAACCATTTGAATAGCAATAGATATTCTCACTAGAAACCATAAGTATTAGAAGGAAGTAGCTCAACATTTTTTAAGCCCTAAAAGAAAAGAGCTGTCAGCCCAGATTTCTATATCCAGTGAAAATATCCTTCAATAAGGAAGAAGAAATCAAGACATTCACAAATGAAGGAAAACTAAGAGAATCTGTTGCCAGCAGATCTACCTAAAAGAATGGTTAAAGGAAGTTCTCTGAACAAAAAGAAAACAATAAAATGAGGAAACCTGGGGCATTGGGAAGGAAGAAAGAACACAATAAACAAAAATATGAGTAAATATAACTACCATTTTTGAACTTATCGTTGATGATTAATATGAACTGAATGTTTGTGTCCTCCTGCCAAATTCATTTGTTGAAGCCCTAAGCCCATTGTGGAGGTGCTTATGATTAAATAGAGGTCATAAAGTGAAGTCCTATTTTGATAGGGCTAGTAGCCTTATAAGAGGAGGAAGAGACTCCAGAGTGCTGTCTCTCTCTAACATGTGAGAACACAGAGAGAAGGAAACTATCTGCAAGCCAGAAAGTGGGCTCTCACCAAGACTAAACCACCTGGCACCTTGATCTGGGACTTCTCAGCCTCCAGAACTGTGAGATAGTAAATTTCTATTGTTGAGCCATCCTGTTTGCAGTATTTTTCTATGGCAGCCCAAGCACACTAATACAATGGTTGAAGTAAATATCATAACACTAATGCATGCATTAAGTATATATGTAAAGGAAATATTTAAGATAGATATATTAGAAATGGAGAATAAAGGGGCATAAGGGAGGTAAAATGGAACTCGTACTTCCCTGTAACTCATAAAATGGCATGAGTTGACTGGGATAAGTTATGTTTATATAGGATAATATATAGAGAATTCACTAAAAAATATGAAAAGAAATATACTTAAAAATAATACAGGTATATAAAAATAGAATTCTAAAAAAATGCTTAAGAAACACACAGGAAGGCAGGAAAAGAAAATAAATGAAAAATAGAAAACAGAAAATGAAATAAAATGAAAGGCTAAGTCTACAACATTAAATTAATAATATAGTAGTTTCTTATAAATGATTAATCAAATCAGCAATTGCTCAGATGGGAAACAGACTAAGAAATAGATCAGACTTGAAATTAGCTCAGTTCAGTTCAGTTCAATCACAGTCCTGTCTGACTCTTTGCAACCCATCTGAAAAACCCATGCTGCAAGGACTGCAGCATGCCAGGCCTCCCTGTCCATCACCAACTCCCAGGGTTCACACAAACTCATGTCCATTGAGTCAGTGATGCCATTCAGCCATCTCATCCTCTGTCGTCCCCTTCTCCTCCTGCCCCCAATCCCTCCCTGCATCAGAGTCTTTGCCAATGAGTCAACTGTTTGCATGAGGTGGCCAAAGTACTGGAGTTTCAGCTTAGGCACACTCCTTCCAAAAATTCCCAGGGCTGATCTCCTTTCAGATGGACTGGTTAGATCTCCTTGCTGTACAAGGGACTGTCAAGAGTCTTCTTCAACACCACAGTTGAAAAGCATCAATTCTTCGGTGCTCAGCTTTCTTCACAGTCCAACTCTCACATCCATACATGACTACTGGAAAAACATAGCCTTGACTAGACCAACCTTTGTTGGCAAAGTAATGTCTCTGCTTTTGAATATACTATCTAGGTTGGTCATAACTTTCCTTCTAAGGAGTAAACATCTTTTAATTTCATGGCTGCAGTCACCATCTGCATTGACTTTGGAGCCCCCAAAAATAAAGTCTGACCCTGTTTTCACTGTTTTCCCATCTATTTCCCATGAAGTGATGGCACCAGATGCCATGATCTTCGTTTTCTGAATGTTTAGCTTTAAGCAAACTTTTTCACTCTCCTCTTTCACTTTCATCAAGAGGCTTTTTAGTTCCTCTTCACTTTCTGCCATAAGCGTGGTGTCATCTGCATATCTGAGGTTATTGATATCTCTCCTGGCAATCTTGATTCCAGCTTGTGTTTCTTCCAGTCCAGCGTTTCTCATGATGTATTTTGCATATAAGTTAAATAAGCAGGGTGACAAGATACAGCTTTGACGTACTTCTTTTCCTATTTGAAACCAGTCTGTTGTTCCATGTCCAGTTCTAACTGTTGCTTCCTGACCTGCATACAGGTTTCTCAAGAGGCAAGTCATAGCGTTTCTCATGATGTATTTTGCATATAAGTTAAATAAGCAGGGTGACAAGATACAGCTTTGACGTACTTCTTTTCCTATTTGAAACCAGTCTGTTGTTCCATGTCCAGTTCTAACTGTTGCTTCCTG
Source organism: Madoqua kirkii (assembly GCA_006408675.1). Lineage (NCBI taxonomy): Eukaryota > Metazoa > Chordata > Mammalia > Artiodactyla > Bovidae > Madoqua > Madoqua kirkii. Next base: position 25,151 of record SJYC01084844.1, read on the forward strand.
ACCTGCATACAGGTTTCTCAAGAGGCAAGTCAGGTGGTCTAGTATTCCCATCTCTTTCAGAATTTTCCACAGTTTATTGTGATCCACACAGTCAAAGGCTTTGGCATAGCCAATTCTTTGTTCTTCAGGTGCAGTTAAAGAGATTTTTCTTATATTTAATTAAAATCTCTTCTATCATTTACCCATTGTCTGTATTCATAGAACCCACCTGGAAAACTAAGTTTCTGATGGTCAAAACTGCAAAGTAAGCAACTTCTTCATAGTGTTGCTACTGCTGCTAAGTCACTTCAGTCGTGTCTGACTCTGTGTGACCCCACAGATGGCAGCCCACCACACTCCCCCATCCCTGGGATTCTCCAGGCAAGAAAACTGAGTGGGTTGCCATTTCCTTCTCCAATGGATGAAAGTCAAAAGTGAAAGTGAAGTCTCTCAGTCACGTCTGACTCTGTCGACCCTATGAACTGTAGTCTACCAGGCTCCTCCACCCATGGGGTTTTCCAGGCAAGAGTACTGTTCAGTTCAGTTCAGTCACTCAGTTGTGTCCGACTCTTTGCGACCCCATGAATTGCAGCACGCCAGGCCTCCCTGTTCATCACCATCTCCCGGAGTTCACTCAGACTCACATCCATTGAGTCCATGATGCCATCCAGCCATCTCATCCTTTGTCGTCCCCTTCTCCTCCTGCCCCAATCCCTCCCAGCATCAAAGTCTTTTCCAATGAGTCAACTCTTTGCATGAGATGGTCAAAGTACTGGAGTTTCAGCTTCAGCATCATTCCTTCCAAAGAAATCCCAGGGCTGATCTCCTTCAGAATGGACTGGTTGGATCTCCTTGCAGTCCAAGGGACTCTCAGGAGTCTTCTCCAACACTATAGTTGAAAAGCATCAATTCTTCGGCACTCAGCCTTCTTCACAGTCCAACTCTCACATCCATACATGACCACAGGAAAAACCATAGCCTTGACTAGACAGACCTTTGTCGGCAAAGTAACGTCTCTGCTTTTGAATATACTATAAAGTCAAATAAAAACCTTAATATTTCACCATATAAACTTTTCCAAAATCATGTATGCCTATACTGTACAGTACTGTACATGGAAGACTTTACATTTATCTTTGTTCAGTTTCCTTTTGTTAATGTCGGTTCAACATTCCTACCTCTGTGATACTTTTGAATCTGGATTCCATCACGTCTGCTTTTGATCAATCCTTTTAGTAAACTAAATAAGCACGCTTCCACATTAAACCAAGTCATCAATGACATAATCAACTAGCACAGATTTGATGAAAGACCTATGTCACTCTACTGGAAACTTGTTCATGCTGGTACATGTCCATTCTTTGGACATGATTGGTTCATTAGCCTCAAGCCTGCCTTATAGCATCATCACCCAGCTCATGCTATCTTAGTATTATAAAAATATTGTCACATTTTTGTTGAAAACAAAATATGCTATGTTGAATACAAAATATACTGAGGGCTTTTCCCAAATATACTAAAACTGATATCCCTATCAAAAGTGAAATAAAGTCATCACATTTTTTATAATCTCTGTTTCATGTCAACTGAAGATACTCACTTGCCCTATTCATTTTCTTAATAATTTTGGAGTTCAGCTATAATTGCATGGAAAAATAAGTAGCCAGTTTGAGACTGTTAGCAGCAGATTGGAAAAATATTAACATATTAAACCATAAATGGGTAAAAGAACACTAAGTAAAATAAATAACTAAATGACTGTGAGTCAACAAACTAGTACCATAACTTAAAAAAAATATTGTCTTTTGGACACAAAGGTAGGATGCATACATAGACATGTAAAATTTTAGAATCACAAAGTAATTTTTTTATAATCTTGCCAATATGCTACTGAAGATCAGTGGAGAAG
>SJYC01084845.1:0-28611 GCA_006408675.1 Madoqua kirkii
TGATCACTTTTATTACTGTCGTATCAACCATACTTTATCAACATGGAACCAATTAGCAATGAAAATGATAATGTTGATGTTCTGTTGTATTTCTCAATAAAGCACTGATCTTAGGTTGGACCACTAATTGCTTAACAATTGTGTGGTAATACGGACATTTCCTCAAAGTGTTGACATGATGATAGCTGTAGAAAAGCGCAGCATGAGAGTACATGATATCACCTTAATTATTTTTATAAGTTTCTGTATGCTTTTTCAAAACACCTTCATTGCTTTATTGTATTACAATAAAGATATATAATACTTCTTGAAAGAGTTACATGCATCTAGCACAGCAGATAGTATGAATGAAAATTATTTAATATTTAATATAAGTAAATTATCTCAATCAGTTTAGTCACTTGGTCATGTCTGACTCTTTGAGACCCCATGGATTGCATCACACCAGGCTTCTCTGTCCATCACCAACTTCTGGAGCTTGCTAAGACTCATGTCCAATAAATCAGTGATACCATCCAATCATCTCATCCTCTGTCACCCCCTTCTCCTCCTGCCTTCATTCTTTCCCAACATCAAGGTCTTTTCCAATGAGCCAGTTCTTTGCATCAGGTGGCCAAAGTATTGGAGTTTCAGCTTTAGCATCAGTCTTTTCAATGAATATTCAGGACTTATTTCCTTTAGGATGTACTGGTTGTATCTTCTTACTTTCCAAGGGACTCTCAGGAATCTTCTCAAACATCACATTTCAAAAGCATCAATTCTTTGGCACTCAGCTTTCTTCACAGTCCAGCTCTCACATCCATCATGACTACTGGAAAAACCATAGCTTTGACTAGATGAACCTTTGTTGACAAAGTATTGCCTTTGCTTTTTAATATGCTATCTAGGTTGGTCCTAAGTTTTCTTCCAAGGAGCAAGCATCTTTTAATTACATGGTTGAAGTCACCATCTGTAGTAATTTTGAAGGCTCCCAAAATAAAGTCTGTCACTGTTTCCATTGTTTCCCCATCTATTTGTCATGAAGTGATGGGACTGCATGCCATGATCTTAGTTTCCTGAATTCTGAATTTTAAGCCAATTTTTTTCACTCTCCTCTTTCAGTTTCATCAAGAGGCTTTTTAGGTTTTCTTCACTTTTTGCCATAAGGGTGGTATCATCTGCATATTTGAGGTTATTGATATTTCTCCTGGCAATCTTGATTCCAGTTCATGCCTCATCCAGCCTGGCATTTCACATGATGTACTCTACATATAAGTTAAATAAGCAGGGTCACAATATACAGCCTTGATGTAATCCTTTTCCTATTTGGAACTAGTCTGTTGTTCCATGTCTGGTTCTAACTGTTGTTTCTTGACCTATATACAGATTTCTCAGGAGGCAGGTAAGGTGCTGTGGTATTCCCATCTCTTTAAGAATTTTTCAGTTTGTTGTGATCTACATAGTCAAAGGCTTTGGCGTAGTCAATAAAGCAGAAGTAGCTGTTTTTCTGGAACTCTTGGTTTTTTGATCATTCAATGCATGTTAGCAATTTGATCTCTGGTTCCTCTGCCTTTTATAATTCCAACTTTAACAAATGGAAGTTCATGATTCACATACTGTTGAAGCCTGGCTTGGAGAATTTTGAGCATTACTTTTCTAGCATGTGAGATGGGTAGAATTTTGCAGTAGTTTAATTGATTTAAATAATCATAGTCTGGACTTGGAAGGAAATGGGGAATTCTAAAATTAAACAGTGAACCTCCACTGAAAGCACTAATTCAGGTTTTACTTTGAGGATCTTTTCTCATGTTTAGAGGAATATATGGCATCTTAGGGGCGTCAGAAAGATATACAGGTGAACTTGTGCAGTGGGTTAACTAATAGAACTCATATTACTTTGTCTAATATTGATTTGTCATCTTAGTCTCCATGAATTAGGTAGGGAGAAAATCCAAAATTAGTAACTTGAAACAGTTCAATTATAGTTAGTAACTAAATAGCCTATACAATCTATCTCTAGCCTGCTGTGATTACCAAGTGCTTTAGGCAGTGAAGTAATAATGTTCAGACTCAAGGCAGTGTTCCTTCTCAACACTTATGTGCATGTTTGAAGCAGGAATATAGATCTTCCATGGGTTACTGTGGTTGAGGACATGAAAGGAGCCTCCATTTTCACTATGTCTTGGGCTGTCTCCTGGGACATATCCTGGTCACTGAGTGCCCTGGTAGCTTCCAGCATCCAAGACTTCACCATGTTTTGTTGTTTGGTCTTGGGCTATGTACTGAAGAAATGATGCTTTTGAATTGTGGTACTAGAGAAGACTCTTGAGAGACCCTTGGACATGCAAGGAGCTCAAACCAGTCAATCCCAAAGGAAATCAACCCTAAATAGTCATTGGAAGGACAGATGCTGAAGCTGAAACTCTAATACTTTGGGCCACCTGATGCAAAGAGTCGACTCATTGGAAAAGACCCTGATGCTAGGAAAGATTGGGGGCAAAAAGAGATGAGGGTGGCAGAAGATGAGATGGTTAGATACCACCACTGACTTAATGGAAATAAATTTGAGCAAACTCTGGGAGTTAGTAAAGGACAGGGGAGCCTGGTAGGCTGTAGTTCATGGGGTCTCAAAGACTTAGACACCACTTAGTGAAAGAACAATAGCAGCAACTGAGTGGTAGCAACCATAGTTCAGCCCTGACTTAGCTTGCTTTACCTTCTCGTGGGCTTCATACACTTAAGACTTTGCCATTTCCCCATCTGGCCAACTATGCCTAGTTTTTGTTCTGAATCATCTTTCTCTGCCACGGCAGGTGCTGAAGAAGCAGTTCCCACACACTCATATTTGGGCTACAAGGCAAAGCCAGTTTATTGAGGGGTCAATTTGTTCAAAACTCATTTGCCGAATGCGTTTCTTTCCACTGTTTGAAGTTGACTCATTTTCATGTTTTCTTCATATGAGTATGAAGAATGTTATACTTCTTCATATTCATGTATAAAATGATATGCTTCTACATATATGTTAAGGAATGTCCAATTTATCTGCAACAGTTCCCTATAGCTGTAGCTGAAAGCTAAAAAAGTGAGAGGCAAGCTGGTAAGACATAAGAAAAATCTGTCCATATGAATGTGCTGGTGAATGAGATTATTTCTTCTGGATAAAGTTTTTCCATGAATATATTTTTCTGACTGCTGAATGCTTATTATAAGTCTACTCTTAAATATATACACTAGGAATATATTCCTAAAGAATGTACTTTTGTACATACATATGTATCCTTGAGTATCCTCTTGAATAGAAAGAATATTGTGTGAATGCAACCTGATGAATAAGAATATAGTAATAAAAAGACATTCTTCACCATTCATCCTATTCAACAATCCTATGAATATATTTCTGTTCTTTAGCTCTTTTTCTGTTCCAAAGTTTCCAGAATCAGGGATTCAGTGATAAATCAGACATTCCTTAAAATGCTGCTAAAGAGGAAAAATGAAAACTGGCCAAACTAAAACTAAAGAGAAAAGAACTTAGTAAAGTTGGGGCAGTGCTCATTTGATGAAGGGCCTATAAGACTCTGACCTTCCTAAGTGGTACTAGTGGTAAAGAATCCACCTAAATGCAGAAGTCTCAAGAGACATGGTTCAACTCCTAGATCAGGAAGATCCCCTGGAATAGGAAATGGCAACCCGATCAAGGTCAACAACGTCATGATCTGAGCAGTCACTGACAGTGGTTGCCAGGCAACCCTGCCTCCTGGGAGGCTGAGTCATGAGGCACATGGAGAACGGTGATGCTGAGGTTCATGACTGCCTCATCCATGGAGGTAAATGTGGACTAGAAATGATGCCACCTCTCTGCCAGCTGGACCACTGGACTGGGACCCACAGAGGATCTCGAGGAAAATGAGGCCACAGAGGAAAATGGAGAACACCTGTCCTTACTGCAATCCCTTTAAAGGTGAGGAGCACTGGCCAAGAAAAAAGGGAGTTGCATCACCCGAAAGAAAGACAAAACTATAGCAACACACCAGTGAGAAGACTTGGAAGCTCAGTGTAAGCTTCTTTCAGCTGTGAGTCATGCTAAGCAGAGGTTTTGCTATGAACAGCTTCTGAGGGGCACCAGAGATAACCGCCTTGTCCCTTTTGTGTTGCCTTGTATTGGTCACTCTGTTGATAGGAGAATGACACAGGCCACCAGGATGTTGACCTTGGCTCAAGGTGGCATTGACCCAGGGATTTTTATTTTTACCTCCAAAGGAGATGACTAAATACATCTGAAAGAAATCTCTATGTGTCCATCACCTACTATCTATCTATCTATCTACCTATCATCCCCTTATCTAATAGAAACTGCAGAAATTTCAGTGGTTCCTTATTAAGCAACTTCATGAGAATCACAGAAAAAAGTTAATATTTCTTGGTTACTTTGTATTACTTTCTAATCTCTCAAAATCCAAACAATCAAAACCCCAAATTTATATTTCTATCAACTCTTTGGCATAAATATAAGGCATATGATGAAATTTACATGTCTTTTATTACCCTGCCATTCAGTTTTTCATGTGTTTTTTAAGACATTTGTGCCTTTTTAAAGTATTTCTGTAGTTACTTTTACACAAAACATTCTCTTTGCTTTCCTACCTAAGAGACTCTCTCATTCACACTAATGAAAGAAATATGCTGGAGAAAATGTCTGCTTACTAATGTTTCAGATGTTCTTTTTGTATTAACATTTTAGGTATGTTTCTTGCTCTCCAATAATAGTTTCATGAGAATTAATACCTAATTAATCTTTTTGTTGAATAAGCAAAAATAAAAAATTATTATGGATAAAATATTTTTCTACTGAGATCTGGATTGACTTATTCTGAAGATATAACTCATAAGCAATTATTTCTAATCTATGTTATATATTTTAATTAAAATAATAACAATATATTAGAAACTGAGTTCAAGAAAAATGGAAATATGGAAAATTCAGAAATGTCAAATACCAACTTGCCAACCCATGTTGCCTTAAATTTACATTCCTGTACCTGAAGACAGTTGTGGAATAGAGTCAGTTCTGTGTGTCAACACTTATAATGCATTTAATATCAGGATTTGTTATTAAAGTTAGATCTTCACTTTCTTTTTATTCAAGAGCTGTTTAAGGAAAGGACCTGGGCTTTCATATGGGATAAATAGACAACTGTTATGTTCAATTTGAGATAAATATCTTTAGTGTCCCATAACACACATTTTGTATCAAGTTTTTCAACTTTGTGAAAAATAAATAATCTTAGAAAGCCATTACCATGATGTGCTCAGTGTCCCCTGAAGGCATGCTCTGATTTTCTAGCGTGGCGGTGATGTCTAAAGGAATTGCATTAACATGGACCAGGCGAGTTGCCTAGAGAAAAGGATTTAGATGTGTTGTGAAAAATGGACTTTGTGTAATAAATTTTCTGGTTTGATAAACAAAGCAGTAAGAGTATATCACTCTAATATAAAACTTAGTGATTTGAAATAAAGCAAACATATCACTTAATTTACCAATGTAATGATAACTCATACATTGTATAAACAGATATCTGAGCCCTGGCTTCCTGCCTGATGCCTGATGGGCAGGATTTGGAATAGATACACAATTTCTTTCTTCTTTTTAGTGAAGCTCTTGTTTTCTCAGATTTCCTGTTTCATCAAGTCTTGTGGATAACACTCAGTTCAGCTAAACTCTTACCTGCTAGGACACATGCCCTAACTCTGAGGCACCACCACAAACTGCAGCCAATGGGTCACCATTTTCTTTGTGCTCTGGGGCCAAGTTTTGTGGCTCTCCAGACCCCTCAATTGTATCAGTCTCATGGGCTACCTTCAGTCTTCAGTCATTTCCTGTCCCTTCCTCTATAAGGACTATGCTCTGCTAACGTTTCTGTTTAAAATTCTTTACTGACTGCCTTCCATACATTCCTCTGTGTTGATTAAAACTTCATTATCCCTGAGATCTTGGCTTAGTAGTCAAATCTCAGGGTGGCCTTCCCTTATCCTTCAGTCCTGTGCTTTATAAAACCATCTCACAGAAACTTGCTCTTTTCCATCAGAATGAGGGTTTTGGTTGCCTATTACCGTGTCTTACATCAGCCTGTATAAATGCAAATGCATGAATCAATGAACAAATATATCCTCTAGATTTCTGCCAGCATGCAGAAACATGAAGAGCCAATATGAAGCATGAGGGCCAATATGAAAGTGAAGTGAAAGTGTTAGTCTCTTAATCTTATCTGATTCTTTGAGACCCCATGGACTGTAGATAAGCAGGCTCCTCTGTCCATGGAATTCTCCAGGCAGTGCAAGTTCCATACAGATGCATGGAGCAGGGCACTCAAAGCCAATACTTTGGGACAATTCAGAGGGATAGAGTGGGGAGGAGGGTGGAAGGGGAGTTCAGGATGGGGGGACACATGTACACCTGTGGCTGATTCATGTTGATGTATGAGAAAAACCACATTATTGTAAAGTAATTAGCCTTCAATTAAAAAAAAAAAAGTACTGAAGTGGGTAGCCGTTCCCTTCTCCAGAGCATCTTCTTGACCCAGGTCTTTAGTACTGGAGCAGATTCTTTATCATCTGAGCTACCAGGGGAGCCCGAAGGCCAGCATGGTTAGCTTCTATTTTGGGGGCAAATATAATAGTGAGCCCTGATATGTTGCTTAAAATATCCCAGATGTTGTTCTAAGCACATTAGGTATTTCAATTTGCTTACCTTATATAATGATTCTATGATGTGGGATATTATTATTTCCTATTTTGTATGTGAGGACCTTGAGGCAGAATAAAGTTAGATGCATTGTCCAAGTTCAGTCATTTTAAATAGGCACTGAGTCTTTTTTTTTTTTTCAGGTTCTTTAATTTCTTTTTTTTTTTTAATTTTATTTTTACTTTATTTTACTTTACAATACTGTATTGGTTATACCATACATTGACATGAATCCGTTACGGTTGTATAAACGCTCCCAATCCTGAATGCCCCTCCCGCCTCTCACCCCATATCATCTCTCTGGATTATCCCCGTGCACCAGCCCCAAGCTTCCTGTATCCTGTATCAAACATAGACTGGCGCTTCATTTCTTACATGATAGTATACCTGTTTCAATGCCATTCTCCCATATCATCCCACCCTCTCCCTCTCCCTCAGAGTCTAAAAGTCCATTCTATATATCTGTGTCTCTTTTGCTGTCTTGCATACAGGGTCATCATTACCATCTTTCTAAATTCCATATATATGTGTCAGTATACTGTATTGGTGTCTTTTTTGGGATGATCAAACTTTTCACTGGGGAAGTATTTTACTTGTTATTGTTAAAGAACCATGACTGGTAACACGGTATTTACTGTCTTTGATCTGTTGGCTCAGAATAAATTGTGGGAACAGATGATAGTGAAATGGGTCAACAGTAGGCTTATCTGTGGAAACTGACTGGTTGCTGTTCTTCTGTCTAATCCTGTCAGGAGTGGTAAGGATAGGCCTTTGGGATGGACTCATGTTGGACAGCCGCCAATGACAGATGCTTTGGGAGAGAGCTTTAAAAGAAAAAGAGCACAGGGAATTCCATGTTTCTGTCTTTCTGTTCTCATCTCCGCCCTCCATTTTCTAACTGGTTTGTTCTTGTAATGCCAGCTTCTCTCCGGGTTTTTCACTTTAAAGTCTTTATAGCACTTGGTGGGAGGAGGAAACTATCATGATATGAGCTGGAAGAAATGTGGATGCTGCACTGAGATTTAACCTCTTTTTTGTCCAGTTACAAAGCAAATATCTCTGCTAAGAAGATTATGCCTTCTTTTTGCAGTATTTTAAACTATAGTCACCATGTTGCATATCGCACCCCATGACCTATGTATCCTATAACTGGAAATCTGTTTTTTGTTTTTGACTGCCTTCATGCATTTTTCCTACGACTCTAACCCCTGCTTCTGGCTGCCACCAATCTGTTCCCTGTGTCGATGAGCTCATTTTTGTAGTAGTTGTCGTTGTTTTTTTAGATTACGCAAGTGAGATAATAAGATATTTGTCTCTGTCTGGTTATTTAACTTAGCATAATGACCTCAAGGTCCACCTATGCTGTTATAAACAGCAAAATTTTATTTTTATTATAGCATAGTAAATAGTATTCATACTATAGCTGAATAGTGTTTAATTGTAAATATACATTACATATACAAACATATATATGTATATATACATATATAAGTGGTTCAGTGGTAAATAATCTGCTTGCCAATGCAGAAGATGGAGGTTTGATCGTTGGGTTGAAGAGATCCCTTGGAGAAAGAAATGATTCCAGTATTTTTGCCTGGGAATCCCATGGACAGAGTAGCCTATATACACACACACACACACACACACACACACACACACACTACATCTTCCATATCTTTATCCTTTCATCCACGGACAGAGAGGTTGTTTTCATATCTCAGCTGTTGTAAATAATGCTACTATTAACATGGGGGTGCAGATGTCTTTTTGAGTTTTCATCACACAAATACCCAGAAGTATGTCACCTTGCTTATTTAACATATATGCAAAGTACATCATGAGAAACGCTGGACTGGAAGAAACACAAGCTGAAATCAAGATTGCCAGGAGAAATATCAATAACCTCAGATATGCAGATGACACCACCCTTATGGCAGAAAGTGAAGAGGAACTAAAAAGCCTCTTGATGAAAGTGAAAGAGGAGAGTGAAAAAGTTGGCTTAAAGCTCAAAATCAGAAAATGAAGATCATGGCATCTGGTCCCATCACTTCATGGGAAATAGATGAAGAAACAGTTGAAACAGTGTCAGACTTTATTTTTTGGTGTTCCAAAATCACTGCAGATGGTGATTGCAGCCATGAAATTAAAAGACACTCCTTGGAAGAAAAGTTATGATCAACCTACATAGCATATTCAAAAGCAGAGACATTACTTTGCCAACAAAGCTCCGTCTAGTCAAAGCTATGGTTTTTCCAGTGCTCATGTATGGATGTGAGAGTTGGACTGTGAAGAAGGCTGAGCATCAAAGAATTGATGCTTTTGAATTGTGGTGTTGGAGAAGACTCTGGAGAGTCCCTTGGACTGCAAGCAGATTCAACCAGTCCATTCTGAAGGAGATCAGCCTTGGGATTTCTTTGAAAGGAATGATGCTAAAGCTGAAACTCCAGTACTTTGGCCACCTCATGCAAAGAGTTGATTCATTGGAAAAGACTCTGATGCTGGGAGGGATTAGGGGCAGGAGGAGAAGGGGACAACAGAGGATGAGATGGCTGGATGGCATCACTGACTCAATGGACGTGAGTCCATCTCTGGGAGTTGGTGATGGACAGGGAGGCCTGGCGAGCTATGAGTCATAGAGTCACAAAGAGTCGGACACGACTGAGCGACTGAACTGAACTGAAATGATGGATCGGACAGTCGTTCTAATTTCAATAGCCTGATTATAGGCTTTAATTCTCTTATTTTTGAGATGAAGAGACTGATTCAGAGACTCTGGTGACTTTGGCAAAGACCTAGAGTCAAAGAGCTCTGGAGACTCAGAACCCCTGAGTCGTTGATGGATGGGGCTCATAGCCCACAGCTCCTGCTCTCAGGGTGGGATTTTTTTTTTTTTCACTATGATAAGCATTAGAAAATAGTAGTGTAAGGGTTAAATTCTGACCAGGAACAAGTTTTACATTTTTTTCCCAATTAAATATTTTCAGGCTTAGCCTAAAAACTGGAGCTGTCTGCCTTTTTTTGCATATGCTTTAAATACTAAGAGCAATATCCCCCACTTGATTCATCTCTTGGTCAAAGGTTATCCTACTATAAAGGACTTCCCTTTTTTTTTTTTTTCACTATGATAAGCATTAGAAAATAGTAGTGTAAGGGTTAAATTCTGACCAGGAACAAGTTTTACATTTTTTTCCCAATTAAATATTTTCAGGCTTAGCCTAAAAACTGGAGCTGTCTGCCTTTTTTTGCATATGCTTTAAATACTAAGAGCAATATCCCCCACTTGATTCATCTCTTGGTCAAAGGTTATCCTACTATAAAGGACTTCCCCAGCTCTCTCATGAAACAATAGCAAGCTCACCCCCGCTGCTGTCGTGTCCCATGGCCCTCCGCTGTGTGCCTATAGCATTAGACAGCTGACAGTTTTTTGTGTGTTTGCATGCCACCTATCTTCCTTCACTGGCACTTTCACTCCAAGGCAGAAAGAATTTTATTTGAACACTGTTTACCCAGTGTCTAGAAAGTGACTGACTTATGGTACTCATGAAGGGAATACCAAATTTATTTGGTGAATAAATATGGCTTCCTTTTATTACTTTATATTTGTTATTCAGTTCAGTTCAGTCACTCAGTCATGTCCGACTCTTTGCGACCCCATGAATTGCAGCACGCCAGGCCTCCCTGTCCATCACCAACTCCTGGAGTTCACTCAGACTCACGTCCATCGAGTCTGTGATGCCATGCAGCCATCTCATCCTCTGTCATCCCCCTTCTCCCCCTGCTCCCAATCCCTCCCAGCATCAGAGTCTTTTCCAATGAGTCAACTCTTTGCATGAGGTAGCCAAAGTACTGGAGTTTCAGCTTTAGCATCATTCCTTCCAACGAAATCCCAGGGCTGATCTCCTTCAGAATGGACTGGTTGGATCTCTTTGCAGGCCAAGGGACTCTCAAGAGTCTTCTCCAACACCACAGTTCAAAAGCATCAATTCTTTGGCGCTCAGCTTTCTTCACAGTCCAGCTCTCACATCCATACATGACCACAGGAAAAACCATAGCCTTGATTAGACGGAGCTTTGTTGGCAAAGTAATGTCTCTGCTTTTGAATATGCTATCTAGATTGGTTATAACTTTCCTTCCAAGGAGTAAGAGTCTTATAATTTTATGGCTGCAGTCACCATCTGCAGTGATTTTGGAGCCCCCCAAAATAAAGTCTGACACTGTTTCAACTGTTTCTTCATCTATTTCCCATGAAGTGATGGGACCAGATGCCATGATCTTCATTTTCTGAATGTTGAGCTTTAAGTCATGAGGTGGCCAAAGTACTGGAGTTTCAGCTTCAGCATCATTCCTTCCAAAGAAATCCCAGGGCTGATCTCCTTCAGAATGGACTGGTTGGATCTCTTTGCAGTCCAAGGGACTCTCAAGAGTCTTCTCCAACACCACAGTTCAAAAGCATCAATTCTTTGGCGCTCAGCTTTCTTCACAGTCCAACTCTCACATCCATACATGACCACTGGAAAAACCATAGCCTTGACTAGACGGAGCTTTGTTGGCAAAGTAATGTCTCTGCTTTTGAATATGCTGTCTAGATTGGTTATAACTTTCCTTCCAAGGAGTAAGAGTCTTATAATTTTATGGCTGCAGTCACCATCTGCAGTGATTTTGGAGCCCCCCAAAATAAAGTCTGACACTGTTTCAACTGTTTCTTCATCTATTTCCCATGAAGTGATGGGACCAGATGCCATGATCTTCATTTTCTGAATGTTGAGCTTTAAGCCAACTTTTTTACTCTCCTCTTTCACTTTCATCAAGAGGCTTTTTTTAGTTCCTCTTCACTTTCTGCCATAAAAGTGGTGTCATCTCAAATATGCTCATATTTACTTGAAGAATAAGTAAACATTTCCCAAGGCAAACATTCACTGCTGCTCAGCAGTGGTTCTCCTCTCTATGGAAAACAGAGCATCGTGTTTGCCACAGTCCCTATCAACTTTATGATGTCTCCAAAGCTGAGGCCAAGTAGATTCAAACGCCAAGTTATTTCATTACTAATTTGTAATATGTTATGAAAATCCCCCAGGAGATAGTGTTGGCAAAAGTGTAACAAAGTTAGGATGACCATGACTTAGTTTTCCAGGTTGGTGCTAAGGAAAATATAACAAAGTGCTTTATACTCATTTACAGCTGGGTAACTGTGACTGGAGAAAAGACAACATACTGGCTAAATTTTGGATGAGATTTTCTGAACCTGAGACCACTATGCTGCTGCTGCTGTTGTTTAGTTGCTAAGTCATGTTTGACTCTTTGAGACCAGGCATAAATTTCTTTCTTATATATTTATATAAGAAAGAATATATGCATATATATATATGCATATATTCTTATATATATTATCTGCTTTTTGCAGAATTGTCTTCAAGCAAATACATATTACATAATTTTGCCCCAGACAGATGTAAGGTTGCCACGGGGTCAGTGCACAGTATCAGAAACACCAGCAAACCAGGACACCTAGAACAGCATCACCTTGTGAGGAGTGAGAGCAAGTGGTATGGCCACCAATGAAACCCCAGTATCCATTTGCCTGGATCATGGAAAATGTCCAGTTGCTGGAGCTAAGAGGATTTTGGGTCATAGTCATCCGTAAAGTTGGTTGTTGAATCACCTGCATGGTAGCTGTTTCTGTTTATTCTCTTACCAGCATCATAGGAGAGCTCTTTTATCTCCATTTCAGCCATGTTTAATTCTCTACAGCTCTTTCATTTTTGCAAGTGCAGGTAAAGACAATTGCAATCTTGTTATTGCTATTATGTGATTTCTCTAATTACTAATGAGTCAGAATCTTTAGATATATTCTTAATTTTTCTGTTTGTTAAACTGATACTTTAGTCCTTTTTCTCTTCTTGTTCTTTCCTTTCCTTCCTTTTATTTCACCAGCTTTTCCCCCTTCAAGTCCCTTCTTTCTCTCTTTCTTTATTTAAAAGAAAAAAAAAATCCTTATGAAGTTTAGGAATTGAAGCTTAGGAATATTGAAGTTTAGGAATATTGACGTTTAGGGGGTCTTTATTTTGGGCGTCAATATCTTTTCCTTTATGCCACAAACATCATTTTCCATCAAGTTTTAAGAATGTTATTTATTTTGCAATAATTGTAGAGTCATAGGTGTTGAAAAGCAAAATCACAGGACAGATTCCAGGTACACTTCACCCAGATAACCCAAGAGTTAACATCTTGCATAATTCTAGTGCAATATCACAACCAGGAAATTGACATTGTTGCAATCCAGGCAACATGTTTGGATTTCATCAGTGTTATCTGCACTCATTGCTGTATCTATGAACATGGGTCTATGAAATTTTGTAATTAATTGATTTTTATTTTATTTATTTTTATGTTGTACAGAAATTTTTATTTTGATATAGTCAAATTTCCTTTCCTTTGTGATATGTGATTTTTGGGGTCCCTTGTTTAAAAAAAATCTCCTTCTATTGAAAGCCAAGAGAGTATTCTCTTTTTTCTTTATTATTTTGAAGCTTTATGGTTAATGTTTATTTCTGTTGGCCACCTGACACTTATTGTTTAAGATGGCTTGAAGTTGAGCTACAATTTTTTTCCATACAGAAAATGAGTTGCTCTAGCATCATATACTATAAAGTCCATCCATCTTTTCTTCTCTGACCTTCTATGTAATCCGTATCATATAGAAATGTAGCTGCTTCTGTACTCTATAGTTTGTTCCACTGGCATATTTTTCTAATCTCTATAGAAAGTGAAAGTGAAGTCTCTCAGTTGTGTCAATTCTTTGTGATCCCATGAACTATAGCCTGCCAGGTTCCCCGTCCATGGGATTTTCTAGGCATGAACACTGGAGTGGGTTGTCATTTCCTTCATCAGGGGATCTTCTTGACCCAGGGATTGAACCTGGGTCTCCTGCACTGCAGGCAAATTCTCTATCATCTGAGCTGCCAGGCAAGCCCTTTAACTGCTATAATAAGTTCAAATTCTTTTAATTATTTTTAATAATAATAAATACATATGTGACATAAGTGTGTGTGTATACATATATTCAGAATTTTCTGATTTTTGCTAATGACCTTGTTAAATATTATCTTGAAATTTTGATTGGAATTAGATTAGATTTATAGAGAGATATGGAGTTATTATTATGTCTTTATATCTTTGAATCTTTCATTTCATAGTATCATGATATTTCACTCTGCTTATTCAGTTTTTTATGATTTTCTTATATTAAATCCTTTTAACTGCTATAATAAGTTCAAATTCTTTTAATTATTTTTAATAATAATAAATACATATGTGACATAAGTGTGTGTGTATACATATATTCAGAATTTTCTGATTTTTGCTAATGACCTTGTTAAATATTATCTTGAAATTTTGATTGGAATTAGATTAGATTTATAGAGAGATATGGAGTTATTATTATGTCTTTATATCTTTGAATCTTTCATTTCATAGTATCATGATATTTCACTCTGCTTATTCAGTTTTTTATGATTTTCTTATATTAAATCCTTGTGGCAGAAAGTGAAGAGGAACTAAAAAGCCTCTGGCTATGGTTTTTCCAGTAGTCACGTATGGATGTAAGAGTTGGACTGTGAAGAAAGCTGAGCGCCAAAGAATTGATGCTTTTGAACTGTGTTGTTGGAGAAGACTCTTGAGAGTCCCTTGGACTGCAAGGAGATCCAACCAGTCCATTCTAAAGGAGATCAGCCCTGGGATTTCTTTGGAAGGAATGATGCTAAAGCTGAAATTCCAGTACTTTGGCTACCTCATGCAAAGAGTTGACTCATTGGAAAAGACTCTGATGCTGGGAGGGATTGGGAGCAGGGGGAGAAGGGGGATGACAGAAGATGAGATGGCTGCATGGCATCACGGACTCGATGGACGTGAGTTTGAGTGAACTCCAGGAGTTGGTGATGGACAGGGAGGCCTGGCATGCTGCAATTCATGGGGTCGCAAAGAGTCGGACACAATTGAGCGACTGAACTGAACTGAATGACTGTATTAAATCTTGGCCAGAAATATATAATGTCTGTTTTGAAAAGATTCTTTTATTGATTTCTATAGTTTCTATAGAGTTTCTATATTGTTCTATAGTTTGTATAGTTTTATGGTTTCTATATAGTTTTTATAGTTGCTATGACTGTAACTGGGAAGGGTTAATTTTGAATTTACACTGGATCTGCTTCTGTGGCTTTAACTCTTACTTTGCTGCTTTTGTTATTATAAGCATACATAATGACTTGCCTCAGGGAAGAAAATAACCTGATCCAGCCTACCTGTGAAGGACTGTAACATTCTTGATTTTTGTGTTGAAAATGGCGCAGCGCCCAATGCCTGCCTGTTTCTTACCTATGAGGCCCAGAAATTCACATTTCTGGGGAGGCCGGAATCACAAATAGATATGACATCTTTGTTGATATGACTGGAGATACTCCATTTCATACCACCCATGAAAAGACTATAAGAAAGTGAAACTAACACATCCCCCTACCTGAGGCTTGCCATTCTAGGAGATATTTTCAGGAATTAAATGGTCTTTTTTTACTTTGTTTCCTCACCACTCCCTATCTCCGATCCATAAAATAATCTGATATTCCGTCCTCAACAAGATGGTTAATTTGAGGGGCTAGCCTGCCATCTTCTTGGTCAGCCAGCTCCTGAATAAAGTCCCTTCCTATTTCCAACACCTTTTCTCAGAATCATTGATTTATCTTGCAGCAAGCAGAGTAAGCTTGGACTTGGTAACATAACTAGTTACAGTAATGCTGTTGATAACTATTCAATGAACTTACAGCTAACAAATTTGGAGAATTCTTACATTCTAATGTCTTAATTCTTTGGATTTATGTGTAGACAAATAACAAAGTTAAAAATTTTTGATAATTTCTTCTGAAACTTTTATCATCCTTTTTTTTTTTCTTATGCTGTAACTTCTCATGCCTGGTAGCTCAGCTGGTAAATAATCCACCTACAATACAGGAGACCCTGGTCAGGAAGATCTGCTGAAGAACAGATAGACCAACCACTCAAGTATTCTTGGGCTTCCCTGGTGGCTCAGATGGTAAAGAATCTGCCTGCAGTGTGGGAGACCTGGGTTTGATCCCTGAGTTGGGAAGATATTTTGGAGAAAGGAACAGCTACCCACTCCAGTATTCTTGCCTGGAGAATTCCATGGACAGAGGAGACTGGTAGGCCACAGTCCGTGGGGTCACAAAGAATCGGACTGAGCGACTTTCACTTCAACTTTTTGAACAGTTCTGAGGGAAAATGCTGCTGCAAAACTAACTTTTTCCAAGTTTGAGGTTCACAGTGCAATTTGACATATACTTTTATCAGTGTATATTCTACTAAGTACTGGCTAAGTATATTTCATTGCCATTACTGTTGCTCATTGTTTTCTATTATGAATTAATATAAATTATATAAATGCTTTTCCTGTATAACTTTGTATGTCATATTTTTTGCTTTAACTTGTTAATATTGTTAGGTTTTCTAATGTAAAAAAATCCTGCTCTTCTTGGCTAAAACTTGTTTAAGGACAATTATTATTCTTTTAATATATTTTTGAATCAGATTTGCCAATATTTTATTTAGCATTTTTATCTCTATCTTTAAAATATGCAAAGTTCTAAATTTTTTTAAAAGAGCTTCTTAAAAATAATTAATTAATTTACTTTTGTTAGGTTTTTCTAATACACTTTTTTCTAGATGTTTTATATGTGATAGAATAAGGAGCTCATTAAATGTATGTGATTCTTTAAATCCAGCTGTCAAAAAAAGTGACAAGACACATTAGCCTTTTCTCTGATAGCAGACTTCCTTTGCCAACATTTTTCTTAAATTGTCTTTCAAACAATTTTCCTCTTATACTTTGCTTTACAGTCCTTTTATGAGGTATGTCAAGGCAAGTGAATATTTGAGAGATAAATATTCATTGTGGATTTATTTTAAAAACTGCATTATGATTCTCACCCTTTAGACTGGCATTAATCAAACAATAACCTTTTAATCTTGTGCACACAACCCATCACAAACTTCACTCTAGTTATGGGAAATGGCTCAGTTTACTTAAGGGAAACCTCGACAATATGTTTAGCTGAGTCTGTGTGGTGGTTCTGCTGTATACTTGCACACTTAGTATTTTTAATACACTAGAGTTGCAATACTGCCTAAAATTCTACACATTTGGAAATGAAGCAAGTGTCAGCTGTTACAGTGCTCTCGGAGAAGAGCATAAATTTAAGCTATTAGTTACCACCGACTTATTCATTCAGTTTTATTTTGTATCATTAGCATTTAATTATCTTCTAATGGTCCAAGAAAACAGGACACAGAAATTTTGAAATGAGTGGAAGGAATAGCTCCTGTGGTTGGAAGTAGATCCAAGTAGAGCCCTCCACTTGGGGACCATGGCATTGGAAGCAGGCCTTTGATGTGAGAGGTTGAACTCTAACATATTGAAGAGTAGAGAGAATGAAAGGAAGAGTAAAAGACAGACTCCAATAATCCTCACATTTATATTCAGAAAGACCCTTAGTGTATCACGTAAATGTACACAATCACATATCACACTGGACAGTTAGGAAACTATTTGATGGTAGAAATTGTGTTAACACACATCCTCATTCTTTACTTGAGTCTGAAACAGCAAGTGTTGAGTATGTGACACAATTAGATTATATAATTGACTTGGAAAATTCCTCATAGGAAATTCATAGGAGTCAATGATATGACTAAACCTCTCCAATGTATGCATGTCCTACTGCTGAATGGGAAGTAAGTAGAACTTTCAGGATCAGGGAATGGAATCCTGTCTATTCAGCACCAGTACTTACACCACTAGGGGATCAGTACATGTGAAGTCCTAGAAGAGTGGAGATGAGTCGTCAAGATGAAGGAAGTCTCAGAACTCAGTTAGATGAAGGTGGTTGCCAAGAAAACAGGAGGGAAAATGGGTGGAGCCAATGATTATCAGGTCCAAAGGTAAAAAATGGCCATTAAGAAGATGAACTACACTCATTTACATTAGTTGCAAGTAATATATTAATAATGCAAGCTCAGTTTAGTTCAGTTCAGTAGCTCAGTAGTGTCCGACTCTTCACGAACCCATGAATCGCAGCATGCCAGGCCTCCCTGTCCATCACCATCTCACGGAGTTCACTCAAACTCACATTCACCAAGTCCATGATCCCATCCAGCCATCTCATCCTCTGTCATCCCCTTCTCCCCCTGCCCCCAAGCCCTCCCAGCCTCAGAGTCTTTTCCAATGAGTCAACTCTTCTCATGAGGTGGTCAAAGTACTGGAGTTTCAGCTTTAGCATCATTCCTTCCAAAGAAATCCCAGGGCTGATCTTTAGGATGGACTGGTTGGATCTCCTTGCAGTCCAAGGGACTCTCAAGAGTCTTCTCCAACACCACAATTCAAAAGCATCAATTCTTCGGTGCTCAGTCTTCTTCACAGTCCAACTCTCACATCCATACATGACCACAGGAAAAACCATAGCCTTGACTAAACGGAGCTTTGTTGGCAAAGTAATGTCTCTGCTTTTGAATATGCTATCTAGGTTGGTCATAACTTTTCTTCCAAGGACTAAGCGTCTTTTAATCTCATGGTTGCAGTCACCATCTTCAGTGATTTGGGAACCCCCAAAAATAAAGTCTGACATTGTTTCCACTGTTTCCTTATCTACTTCCCATGAAGTGATGGGACTGGATGCCCTGATCTTTGTTTTCTGAATGTTGAGCTTTAAGCCAACTTTTTCACTTTCCTCTTTCACTTTCATCAAGAGGCTCTTTAGTTCTTTTTCACTTTCATAATGGTAGTGTCATCTGCATATCTGAGGTTATTGATATTTCTCCTGGCAATCTTGATTACAGCTTGTGTTTCTTCCAGTCCAGCATTTCTCATGATATACTCTGCATATAAGTTGAATAAACAGGGTGACAGTATACAGCCTTGATGTACTCCTTTTCCTATTTGGAATCAGTCTGTTGTTCCATGTCCAGTTCTAACTGTTGCCTCCTGACCTGCATACAGATTTTTCAAGAGTCAGGTTAAATGGTCTGGTATTCCCATTTCTTTCAGAATTTTCCACAGTTTATTGTGATCCGCACGGTCAAAGGCTTTGGCATAGTCAATAAAGCAGAAGTAGATGTTTTTCTGGAACTCTCTTGCTTTTTCCATGATCCAGCAGATTTTGGCAATTTGATCTCTGGTTCCTCTGCCTTTTCTAAAATCAACTTGAACATCTGGAAGTTCACTTTATGATTAAAAATGTAAAATGTTGTGGGCTTCCCAGGTGGCTCAGTGGTAAAGTATCTGCTTCCCAATGCAGGAGACTCAAGTTTGATCCCTGATTTAGGAAGATCCCACATGCCACAGAACAACTCAGTCCACTGGGCACAACTATTGAGCCTGTGCTCTAGAGCCTGGGATCTGAAACTGTTGAGCCCAGGTGCCGCAACTACTGAAGCTTGGTGTCCTTGAGCCTGTGCTTCGCAACAAAAGAAGTCACTGAAATAAGAAGCCTACACAATGCAATGAAGAGTAGCCCCTGCTCCCTGCAACTGGATAAAAGCCTGTGAAGCAACAAAGATGCAGCACAGCCAAATATAAGTGATTTAAAAGAATAACTGCTATCAAAAGTCTATAAACAATTAATGCTGGAGAGGGTGTGGAAAAAAGAGAACCCCTCTTACACTGTTGTGGGAATGCAAACTAGTACAGCCACTATGGAGAACAGTGTGGAGATTCCTTAAAAAACTCAAAGCCAGTGCACTGGGACAACCCTGAGGGGTGGGATGAGGAGGGAGGTGGGAGGGGGGTTTGGGATGGGGGACACATGTACACCCATGGCTGACTCACGTTAATGTATGGCAAAACCCACCACAATATTTAAAGTAATTAGCTTCCAATTAAGATAAATCAATTAATTTTAAAAAGATCATTTAAAAATGTGAATTGTTGCTTCCATTTGACTTTAAACACAGTCACACAAAAAATAAACTTTGTTCACAATGCCTCCATTTAAAATCACAAGGTTAAATTATGTTTCTGTAATATACTGAGTTGAGTAGTATCCCCACAATGTTCATATCTACCCCAAATCTCAGAATGTGACTTCATTTGGGAATAGAATCTTTGCTAATGTAATCAAGGTAAAGACCAAGATAAGATTATATTGAGTTAAGTTGGGGTCTAAATCCAGTGAATGTGTCCTTATAAGAAACAAGAAAACAGCACACAGAGACAGAAAAGTTGGCCACATGAAGACTGAGGTGGAGATTAGAGTGAGGCTGCCGTAAATTAAGGAACAACAGAAGTGGGAAGACACAACAAAAGATATTTTCCTAAAGTCTTTGGAGAAAGCATCGTCTTGCCAGCAATTTGATTTTGAACTTCTGGCCTCTAAAAATATGATAGTACATTTCTATTGTTTTAAACCATCTGTTTTGTGATTATTTGTCATAGCAGCCCTAGAAAACTGATATAGATCATTTCTATGGATAATTGACAATAAATATTCAAGAAAAATAAAAATAATCCAGCCTGTATTATTTTAGTTCTTATATACAGTTATAAGCTATATATTTTGTAGTTTTTTGTGGAGTAAAGGTCCCACAAAAGCAAAAGTTCAAAGGGTCCATACAAGTTATAAAAAGGCCCCATAAATAATAAGGATAAAATTCTCCTACAAACCAGAAACGTATAGACGTTTCTATGAAATACCACGTGTTGCTTAGTGCTACAGTCCATGGGGTTTTTCTCCCTGCTCCTATCATTTTTTGCCTTCTGGAAGTGAGCTTGTTTAAAGTAGACAGCAGCAAGCTATTTACTTTTTCCATAAATGTAATGCCAGTACCAACAATCTTTTATCCTTGAAAGAATCTGAGCTCTGTCATTATGTTCTCTTTCATCCCCTTACTGAACAGATCAAGGGCTCAAAAAAAAAAAAAAAAAAAAAAAAAAGCCCAAGTAGCAATCTTAAGCTGTTGATCTCTTGAATCTTTACTGAGGTTGTTTAAACATATATATGTGCCCGACTCCTATTTCTTTTTGTTTTAAATTTGACTTCATAGGGAATGTACATCGAACGGGAGGAAGGACATATTTAACTGGAGTACAGATATATCATATCGCAAGGCACACAAATCTAATAGAAGTGCTAATATTTATAATTAGAAAACAGATATATCTAAATGAAGAGATGTATTTCTAACAGGAGGTCATGATGGTCTAGTGGAAGAATATGCATATTTAATAGGTAGAAACAGCTACCTAATTGGAGGGCACCCATCTGTAATTGAAGCCCATCGAAAATTAATAGAGTGACTGTATTTCTAATTGCAAAATAATGGATTAATACAATTAATACCTGGATATTGAGTATGAAGGACTTCCTTGGTGGTTCAGTGGTAAGGAATCTGTCTGTCAATACAGAAGTTTCAATCCCTGGGTCAGGAAGATCCACTAGAGAAGGAAATAGCAACTCACTCCAGTATTTTTGCCTGCGAAATCCCATAAACAGAAAAGCCTGGAGGGCTACAGTCCATGGGGTTTCAAAGAGTTGGACACAATTTAGCAATTAAAGAACAACAGCAACAACACTGAGTATAAAAGTCTCTATGGAACTGAAGATTTTGTGGTATAGGGGAGAAATAGACTGTTCTCAAAGACCTATTCTGGATGAACTTTCTCACCCAGAATAATGTGATAACTAAAGCTATGAAAATCAGCAAGTTCATATTAACATCTCTTGTTCAACATATTTATTATTTTGCTATATATGTTATATAGAATGAACACTCCATTAGCTTTTAGTTTTTTTTTTTTTTTTACTTATGACCTGATCAATGATACAATTGGCAAAATTATTTTGACTTTAGTACATTAACTTATCATCACATTAGCTGATGGATAAAATAATAAGTAGCTACAAAATTCTTCACGGTCAAGATATTTCTGGTTTATTTATTTATTTATAGCTGTACTGGATCTTAATTGCTGCATAGACTTTTCTCTAATTGCAGAAAGCAAGAGCTATGTTCTAGTTGCAATGTGAAGGCTTCTTATTGTGGTTGTTTGTCTTGTTGTGGAGAACGGGCTCTAGGAACTTGGACTCAGTGGTTGAGGCACATGGGGCTTAGTTGCTCTGCGGCATCTGAAATCTTCCCAGGCCAGGAATCAAACCCATGTCTCCTACATTGGTAAGCAGATTATCACTGAGCCACCAGGGTGTTTCTGATCTATCATTTATGCATACCTGCATCTGTATTTTGGAATGGTTTTCAGAATACCTCAAAATTATATCTCAGTTCATAATAAAAATATCTCATGTCAAAAAGCATTTAAAAATAATTAAGTTGACAATATCCTTTGAAATAGTCCTGGTAATTACATAAAAATGAGCAATTAAGCTGCCAGTATGCTTTGTAAGATTCCCAGTAGAAATATCAATTTGAAGGTAGTGACATTATGAATAAATTTGAAGACTGACATGCATTGAATCCATTAGATGTTCAAGCTCTGAAAAACTTGGCTCTCTTCAGCTGTTAACTTGGTTTTGCTTATTTCTTGGCTTATTTTCATTTTATTTTGGTTCGTCTCATTTGTAATAGGATCAGCATTGAAAATAAGGTTTAACTGCTCCATCTGGGCAAGTTGCAGCAACCCTTTCAAAACACCTTGGAGAATATCACCCCATGTGCTGGACAGGTATATCTAGCAAACTGAAAAGACCACAGAAAAAAAGAATTTTATTTTGTTACATTTTGTTAACTTGCATCATATTCTTTTATCAAAAAAGTTGATTTTCAAATGTATTTAATTATTTCTAGTATGTACCTATTATGTGCTGATGTGTCCTAACACCTACTATAGAATTTGGTATATAGAAGACCTTGAATACATTTTTTGTAGGTGTGGAGGGAAGACAAAGAGAAAAGAAGTAAGGGAAGAAGAAAGGGAGACAGAGGAGCCTGGCCCTGGAGGAGGAGAGTCAGAAACAGTGTAGGGACCAAACAACGACAACAATAAATATTGACATTTGTTGTAGTCTTGCAGAGGGCCAGCTAGGCTGTGCTCAGACTCCTGACCTACAGAAACTGTGAGATAATAAATGTGTGGTTGTTTGAAGCCTGGAAATTTGTGGTAATTTGTTTCTCAGCAATAGTAACTAATACAAATGTCCCTCAATACACAAATTTAGGTGACAAATCTTTAGTGTGATAAATCTTGTAATGTTTATTGCTATAGTTTGTGTTAACACACATGATGAATTGCTAGCAGATATATTTACTGTAAGTCTGTTAGTTCTGTCAGGTCTTTGTATTTTTTAACCTGTGCACTTGAAAAGGGGTGAGTTTGTAAACTCGCATTCTGATCTGCAGCTTTTGACAGAGTAACTGTCAGCCTTGGCTTAGCTGAGGCCAATAAAGGGACACTCCAGTCACACCTCCTCGTTTCTGTTGTCATTCTGTGTCCTCTGTGCCTGTTAGTTTGAAGCAACTTCAAAATCCACTCGAAAAGATTTCAAGTCAGCTGAGCCTTTTTAACAGAACTATAACTGGAATAAAAGGAGTGAGGATGTTTTCTTGCAAGCACTATCCAAACCAATTGTGATTTAAAAAATGATAAGCCAGACTATTGGGAAAAAACTTCATATTAATATGCATTGAATCCATTAGATGTTCAAGCTCTGAAAAACTTGGCTCTCTTCAGCTGTTAACTTGGTTTTGCTTATTTCTTGGCTTATTTTCATTTTATTTTGGTTCGTCTCATTTGTAATAGGATCAGCATTGAAAATAAGGTTTAACTGCTCCATCTGGGCAAGTTGCAGCAACCCTTTCAAAACACCTTGGAGAATATCACCCCATGTGCTGGACAGGTATATCTAGCAAACTGAAAAGACCACAGAAAAAAAGAATTTTATTTTGTTACATTTTGTTAACTTGCATCATATTCTTTTATCAAAAAAGTTGATTTTCAAATGTATTTAATTATTTCTAGTATGTACCTATTATGTGCTGATGTGTCCTGAACACCTACTATAGAATTTGGTATATAGAAGACCTTGAATACATTTTTTGTAGGTGTGGAGGGAAGACAAAGAGAAAAGAAGTAAGGGAAGAAGAAAGGGAGACAGAGGAGCCTGGCCCTGGAGGAGGAGAGTCAGAAACAGTGTAGGGACCAAACAACGACAACAATAAATATTGACATTTGTTGTAGTCTTGCAGAGGGCCAGCTAGGCTGTGCTCAGACTCCTGACCTACAGAAACTGTGAGATAATAAATGTGTGGTTGTTTGAAGCCTGGAAATTTGTGGTAATTTGTTTCTCAGCAATAGTAACTAATACAAATGTCCCTCAATACACAAATTTAGGTGACAAATCTTTAGTGTGATAAATCTTGTAATGTTTATTGCTATAGTTTGTGTTAACACACATGATGAATTGCTAGCAGATATATTTACTGTAAGTCTGTTAGTTCTGTCAGGTCTTTGTATTTTTTAACCTGTGCACTTGAAAAGGGGTGAGTTTGTAAACTCGCATTCTGATCTGCAGCTTTTGACAGAGTAACTGTCAGCCTTGGCTTAGCTGAGGCCAATAAAGGGACACTCCAGTCACACCTCCTCGTTTCTGTTGTCATTCTGTGTCCTCTGTGCCTGTTAGTTTGAAGCAACTTCAAAATCCACTCGAAAAGATTTCAAGTCAGCTGAGCCTTTTTAACAGAACTATAACTGGAATAAAAGGAGTGAGGATGTTTTCTTGCAAGCACTATCCAAACCAATTGTGATTTAAAAAATGATAAGCCAGACTATTGGGAAAAAACTTCATATTAACATGAAAGAGGTTTCAAAGATTCTTATTCTTTATTTAATCAAAAAGATTTTTTTGAAATTTAAAAATATAATCCATTCAATCTTTTAAAAAATCATTCATGTTCATTATTTGTGTTCTTGTCACTAAATTTTAGTCAATAATTCAGTTTTTTTTTTTTTAAGCAATAGGACTCCTTTATTGGTTTTTGGTAGAATAGGTGAAATTCCTCCCACCTCTTATCAAAATACAGAAAACCTACATTTGTTCAAAATATTTGGTATAGGCAAAGCATTCTAGCTATTGTAATATCGTTTGGCTAAGAATTTCTTCTACATGGATAATTACATTTCAAAGGATCAAAATACAATGAGATATATAATACGTATTTGATGACAAATGAATCATTTTATAATGAGGGCAGTTCAAACTGTTGAAATCTCTCAGGTACCATTTTTTTCAGCTTCATTGAGGTATTGACAAATATAACGTGTTTATTTAAAGAGTACAACTTGATGGTTTAATACATATGTACACTGTGACACGATTACTACAATCAAGTTAATCAGCATATCTATAACCACACATTGCTATCACAGTCTCCTAGAGTTTGCTCAAACTCATGTCCATTGAGTTGGTGATGCTATCTAACCATCCTCTGCTTTCCCCTTCTCCTTTTGCCTTCAGTCTTTTCCAGCATCAAGATCTTTTCCAATGAGCCAGCTCTTCACATCAAGTGGCCAGAATATTGGAGCTTCAACTTTAGCATCAATATTTCCAATGAATGTTAAGACTTGATTTGTTTAGGATTGACTGGTTTGATCTCCCAGCTGTCCAAGGGACTCTCAAGAGTCTTTGCCAGCACCACCATTTGAAAGCATCAATGGACAAATCTGGAGGACAAGTGAAATAAGCCAGACACAGAAAAACAAATTACTGCATGATGTGATTTATATATGGATTCTAAAGCATTTGAACTCATAAAAGCAGAAGATAAAAAGGTGTTTTCCAGGGACTCAGGGATGGGAGAAATAGGGAGATGTTGTTCAAAGAGTATACACATTCAGTTATGCAGGATGAATCACTTCTGGAAATTTAATGAACAGTGCATGACTATGGTGGTTTAGTCACTAAGTCATGTCTGACTCTTGCGACCTCATGGACTGTAGCCCACCAGGTGCCTCTGTTCATGGGATTTTCCATAAAGAATACTGGAGTGGGTTGCTATTTCCTTCTCCAGGGGATCTTCCCAACCCAGGGATTGAATCTAGCTCTCCTGCACCACAGGCAGACTCTTTACTGATTGAGCTACAACAGTTCTCTGTGACTATACTTAATGATATTGTATGTTATACCTGCAATTTGCTACAAGAGTTGATCTTGAATGTTCTCACTACAAATAATTCAGTTTTTAAATAACTCAGGTTTTAAACTAAACTATCAAAGCAGTGTTCAGTGAAAGTGACACTCCCTCAATTGTGTCAGACTCTTTGTGACCCCATGGACTGTAGCCTACCAGGCTCCTCTGTCAATGCAATTATTCAGGCAAGAATACTGGCGTGGGTTGCCATGCTCTCCTCCAGGGCACCTTCCAACCTAGCCCATGTCTATTGTGCCTTCTACAGTGCAGGCAGATTCTTTTCTGCTGAGCCGCCAGGGATTATTTAAAGATTATTATGAAGGAGCAATGTAGTTTCAAAATTTTATACAGAGCAGTATTAGAAATTCATTCATTAAGGCTCAGAAGCTCAGCTACCTGGTTATGAAGCATTTTGTTATTTTCAATTATTATTAATTATTGGTAACTGTTAATTAAAAACATGTCTTGAAATAGTGACTGTGTAATATCCATTAGCTCACTACTTAGTGAATACAAACAAGTAGCAATTTAAAACAGATGAGACTACAACCACTTGGTCATACAATGCACATACCTCTTAAACTGAGAAAAAAAGAATGACAGGTTTTTAGAGACAACTGAGTGATCATTTTCCACCAAGAATCACCATTCTTCCAGATCAGGATCTGTTCTCCTATCTCCTGAAATCCCCCAAGACCCTTTACATCAAACTTTTGCCAAAGAACTTTCTTTTCCAGACATGTTCTCTGGCTGCCGGAACAATTTAGTCTGATTCACTTTAAGAGAAAATTCTTTGAGTATTGAGATTTTTTTCTTTGATGATGTTTGTCATAATTTGCACACTAATTGTGATTATATAATTACATTTTAAATTAAAACTTTACTTTTTGAGCAATTTTATATTCACAGCAAAATCGAGAGGTAGGTCCAGAGATTCCCCATAACTCATCTGCCCCGCACATGCATAGCTTATGCCATTATCAACATCCCCCGCCAAAGTGGTACATTTATAGCAATCAGTGAACTTACATTGACACATCATAATCATCCAAAGTCCACAATTTATATGGCGGTTCACTATTAGTGTTGTATGTTTTATTGATTTAGACAAATGTGTAATGACAACATCATCATTATGGTATCACACAGAGGGTTTCACTGAAGCTAAAAATCATCTGTGCTCCACCTATTCATCTAAAATCCCTGCCAACCACTGATCATCTTACTATCTGCACATTTTTTCCTTTTCCAGATTGTCTTATAGTTGAGTTATACAGTATGTAACCTTTTCAGATTGGCTTCTTTCACTAGGTGATATACATTTAAGATTCTTCCACGTCATTTCATGGTTTGATAGCATATTTATTTTTAGAGCTGAGTAATATTCCATTGTCTGAAAATGCCAGTTTACTTATCCATTTACCTACTAAAAAATATTTTGGTTGCCTTCAGATTTGGAAAATTATTAATAAAGTTGCTATAAATAACTGTGTGAAGGCTTTCTGCATGGGCATAAGCTTTTAAATCCTTTGGGTAAATACCAAGAAGCATGATTGCTGAATCATATGGAAATAATATGTTTATTAAAACAAACAAACAAACACTGAACTGTTGTCCAAAGTGGCCATGCTATTTTGCATTCTCACCAACCATAAATGAGAATTCTTACTGCTGTAACATCAGTATTCCAGATTTCAGTGATTTTAATAAGTGTGCAATGATATTTCATGTTGTTTTAATTTGCACTTCTTGAATGACATATGGATGTAGAGCATCTTTTCATTTCTTGTTTGCCACCTGTACCTTATTTGATATCAGTTTCAAATTGGATTATTTTCTTATTGTTGAGTTTTAAGACTTCTTTGTATATTATGGATAACATTTCTTTATTGAATGTGTCTTCTGTATATATTTCTCTATTTGTGTCCTCTTAGTTTCTTGACTTATTTTGCACAGCAGAAGTTTTTAACTTAACGATGTCCAACTTATAAATGATTTCTTCCATGGATCACATCTTTGATGTGTTATCTAAAAATGCATCCCCATACCAAAGGTCATCTGGATTTTCTATGTGATCTTATGTCATATCTCATAGTTTTACATTTTATATTTATGTCTGTGATACATTTTGAATTAATTTTGCGAGATCTGTGTCTAGAGTGGATATCCAGTTGCTCTAACAGCATTTGTTGAAGAGACTTCTGTACTCCATTGTAGTACTGCCTTTGCTCCTTTGTCAAAGATCAGTTGACTATACGTATAAGGGTCTGTTTCTGGGCTCTTTATTCTTTTACATTGATACATTTCTCTATTCTTTTGCCAGTATGACACTTTCTTGATTTGAATAGATTTATATTAATAATGGTGATAAGTCTTGAAGCTGGTTAGCATTAGTCCTCCAACTTGTGCTTCAAGATTGTATTGTTCAATCTGAATTTTCTGCCTTTCCATATAAACATTAGAATCAGTTTGTTTATATTCATGAAATAACTTTCCATGATTTTAATTGGAATTGCCTTAAATTTATAGATTAGCTTGGGAATAACTGAAATCTTGAAAAAATTGAGTTTTTCTATCTATGAACATGGGATATTTCTCTATTTTTTCTTCTTTGATTTAATTCATTAGACTTTTGTAGCTCTCCTTATATAGGATCTTGAGCATATTTTTTTAGATATAAACCAAAGTATTTCGTA
>SJYC01084846.1:0-21138 GCA_006408675.1 Madoqua kirkii
AATTGCCTTAAATTTATAGATTAGCTTGGGAATAACTGAAATCTTGAAAAAATTGAGTTTTTCTATCTATGAACATGGGATATTTCTCTATTTTTTCTTCTTTGATTTAATTCATTAGACTTTTGTAGCTCTCCTTATATAGGATCTTGTACATATTTTTTTAGATATAAACCAAAGTATTTCGTATTTTGGGGTGCAAACACAATGGTTAACACAAGCCAGGTTTCAACAGTACATGAACCAT
This sequence comes from Madoqua kirkii, assembly GCA_006408675.1. Taxonomy (NCBI): domain Eukaryota; kingdom Metazoa; phylum Chordata; class Mammalia; order Artiodactyla; family Bovidae; genus Madoqua; species Madoqua kirkii. The sequence continues at coordinate 245 of SJYC01084846.1, forward strand.
GAACCTTCAGATGTTCAAGCTGGATTTAGAAAAGACAGAGGAACCAGAGATCAAATTGCCAACATCCATTGGATCATTGAAAAATCAAGGGAGTTCCAGAAAAATATCTGGTTTATTGACTATGGCAAAGTCTTTGACTGTGTGGACCACAGCAAACTGGAAAATTCTTAAAGAGATGGGAATACCAGACCACCTGACCTCTTGAGAAATCTGTATGAAGCTCAGGAAGCAACAGTTAGAACTGGACATGGAACAACAGACTGGTTCCAAACTGGGAAAGGAGTACATCAAGACTGTATATTGGTACCCTGCTTATTTAACCTATATGCATATTATATCATGAGAAATGCTGGACTGGAAGAAACACAAGCTGGAATCAAGATTGCCAGGAGAAATATCAATAACCTCGGATATGCAGATGATGCCACCGTTATGGAAGAAAGTAAGGAAGAACTAAAGAGCCTCTTGCTGAAAGTAAAAGAGGAGAGTGGAAAAATTGGCTTAAAACTCAACATTCAGAAAACCAAGATCATGGCATCCAGTTCCATCACTTCATGGCAAATGGAGAAACGTGAAAACAGTGACAGACTTTACCTTTTTTGAGCTCCCAAATCACTGGAGATGGTTACTAAAGCCATGAAATTAAAAGACGCTTCCTCCTTGAAAGAAAAGTTATGACCAACATAGACAGAATATTAAAGAGCAGAGACATTATTTTGCCAACAAAGGTCCATTTAGTCAAAGCTATGGTTTTTCCAGTAGTCAAGTATAGATGTGAGAGTTGGACTATAAAGAAAGCTGAACACTGAAGAACTGATGCTTTTGAATTGTGGTGATGGAGAAGAGTCTTGAGAGTCCCTTGGACTGCAAGAAGATCCAACCAATCCATACTCAAGGAAATCAGTCCTGAGCATTCATTGGAAGACTGATACTAAGCTGAAACTCCAATACTTTGGCCATGTGATGTGAGGAACTGATTCATTTGAAAAGACCCTGATGCTGGGAAAGATTGAAGGCAGGAGGAGAAAGGGACGACAGAGGATGAGATGGCTGGATGGCATCACTGACTCAATGGACGTGAGTTTTAGTAAACTCTGGCAATTGGCTATGGACAGGGAGGCCTGGTGTGCTGCCGCCCATGGGGTCACAAAGAGCTGGACACGACTGAGCGATTGAACTGAACTGAACACCATGGTATTGTTTTAATATCAAATTCCTTTTTTCATTAATAGCACATAGGAAAGTGACTGACTTTCATACATTAACTTTGTGTTCTACAAACTTGCTGTAATCACTTTAGTTCCAGGAGGTTTTGGTCAGTTGTTTTAGATTTTTCACATAAGTAATATGTTATCTATGAACAAAGAGTTTATTTCTCCCTTCCTTATCTTTATACTTCTTATGTAGTCTTTTGCATTAGCCAGGATTTTCTGTACAATGCTGTAAAGGAGTAGTGGAAAGGAAATCCTTGCTCTGTACTTCATTTTAGTGGTGGGAAAGCTTTGAGTTTTTCATCATTAACCTGAAGTGCTCCTGCATTGCAGGCAGATTCTTTACCATCTGAGCCATCAGGGAAGTCAAGTATGATCTTAGCTGGAGTGGTTTTGCAAATATACTTTAACAGGTTGAAGAAAGTCAGCTCTGTTCCTAGTTTACTGAGGACTTTTATCATGAGTGAGTGTTGGACTTTGTCAAACATCTTTTTTCTGCAACTATTCATATCATCATGTGATTTTTCTTTTATTATGTTGATGTGATGGATTACATTAATTAGCTATCAAATGTTGAGTCATCTTTGCATATCTGGGCTAAGTCCTACTTATGTTGAATAATTTTTTTTATACATTGTTGAATTTCATTTGCCAATATGTTGTGAGGGATTTTGTTGTTGTTGAGGATCTGTGCTTATGAGAGATATTGGTCACTTTTTTGGTGGCTGAATCTATTCATTTCTGAGGAAGGGATATAGAAGTCTCCATCTAGGTTTATTTATTCTATATGTGTCTTCTCAGTTCTATCAGTTTTTGCCTCCTGCAATTTGTTCTGTTGTTAAGCACACACAAGATAAGAATTGTTATGTCTTCTTGGAGAACTGACCCATTTATCAATATGTATTGCCCTTCTTTATCCTGAATAAATTTCCTTGCTTTAAAGCCTGCTTTGTTGAAATTATGTAGCTACTTCTTTCTTTTAATTAGTGTTTGAATGATACATTTTTCTCTCTATATTTAGATTCATTCTATATGTGTCTTTATATATAAAGTGAGGGTGTTTTATTGGCAAAATATATTTGGGTCCTGCTTTTTGAGCCACTCTTAACTGATGCAGTTAGACTGTTGACATTCCAAGTGATTACTGATATAGTTGGATTTGTATTTACCACATTTAGCACTGTTTCTTCTTTGTTGCCCTTGTCTGTTATTTTTGTCTCTTACTCTTATTCTTCCTTTTAAGGTTTTAACTGTACATTTTATGATTCCATTTTCTCCCCTTAGCATATGAGTTTCTGTTTACTTTTTAAAGTGAGTATATAAGAATTTACAGTATGCATTTGCAGTTAATCCAGATCGATTTTCAAATAACACTTATATATCATGCATAGTTTGAGTACCTATAACAACAAAGTTATTCTAATTCCTGCCTCCTATCCCTTGTATTTTCACACACACATATAAAACCATAAACATACATATTTTAATACAGTGTTGGTGTTGTTTTTTGAATTCTTACCTGTTCAATTAAAAAAGGGAAAAATATCTTTTAACCTTCACTGTTTCTATTTTTCAATGATCTTCCTTTTCATGTAATTCCATGTTTGTTTATATTTTTTTATAGATTTAAAAATATAAATCCATATTTCTGATTCATATCATTTTTAATTCTTTCTAAAAAACCTCTTGTAACTTTTTTTAATCAAGGCAGGTCTTCTCATAACTGATTCCTTCAATTCTTGCTTGCCTGGAAAAATTCTTTATATTTCCTTCATTTTAAAGGATAATTTCACAGGATAAGGAGTTCTAGGTGAGTGATTTTATTCCCTCAAAACTGTAAATATTTCTCTTGTCATTTTCATGCTTTCTGAAACATTGAGTATATTTCTTATCTTCATTCCTCTATAGGAAACATGGTTTTGTTCCATCTAGCTTCTTTCAGGATTTTTGCTTTAACTTTTATTTTCTGTAGTAGTTTGAAAATAATACATCTTGGGGAGCTTGGGGGCATATATCCTGCTGAATGTCACTCAAATCTTGGGGCCAGCAGTTTGCCCTATGTCCTACTCTCTCTTCCAGTTCCCTGAAGAGTTGTTGGGTTTTTTTTAGTCTATCCAGTTTTTTTACTAGTTGTTAAAATGGAATTGTGATTTCTAAACATTTTAGATGTAGACCAATACAATATGTTTTAGTATATGAATAATGTGGGAGAACAGGGAGGGTATCTCTTTTTAGTCCTGTATCTGTAGCCTCTTGTCTTTAACTGCTGTTTGTTAAATATTTGTTAGACAAGTAACCAACTGCTAACCAGCTATTCTGGTCAACTAGTGAAAGTCACCATGAGCCTTGGTGGTTATCTATGTTTATGAGAGATATTGGTCATGTTATTAGAGATATTGGAGAGATAGTGTAACTACAGGAAAGTTCCACGGAATGAAACAATCTGATTCTGCTCAGAATTTGGAGAATGTTTCTTTTTGTATAACTTATTACTGATTCTGAAATATTAACTACTTCAGATATTTAAAATTTTAAACATAAAATGTTTAAATGCTACCAAAGCACTTTAATGATATGGTGATATTTACTGACTCCAGCACAAAAAGTTTAAAACTCTTCCTCATTGAATTTTGAGGTTAAAAGGATTGTCTCATGTTTAGAAATAATTCTGGTAACTATAGTTTGAAATACATAAAGTTTTAATCAAGTCATAATATGTTACAGTTTTTCTAACATATAAACAAGCACATTATCCAGAAATGTTATGACCTTTTCATGAATCCCAATTCTACAGGTAATTTAATAAGACAAAGATTAGTTTCTGACAGTTTTATTGGGATTTAGTTGGCATATGATACACAGCACATATTTAAAATGTACAACTTGATCAGTTTTGACATGTATCATCCTGAAATCACAACCATGAGCAAGCTAGGTCTTGATTGGTAATAATGGCTTTCTTTTTAGTCCAATTTATCTTAGGTTTTAATAAAGTTACAATTCTTTATTGTGTTGCAGTGTGTAGACCAATTTCCCTTTTAAGGAGGCAAGGAATTTTCCTTTGGTACCCCATCAGCTTTAAAGTGGGCAGACATAGTTTCTGCTCTCCAAGGGCACAGGTACCCATCACTGTTCCTTCCTCAGCTGTATATAAATACATATATGAGGGGGGCACTGGGCATTCTCCAGTCTCTTGGTTGCTTATTGGATCATAGACTGGTGATCACCTGGAATGACAACATAGCACAACCTCTGGATGCAGTATCAGCTTCCACTCAGCCCCTGGAATTTGTCTGTGGAAGGGTCTTAACCATAGCCCTGTACCCAGGTGACTCTGCAAACATCTCCCATGAAGCTCCCAGTATTCTTTGGGAGCCACCTCCTGATTATCTGTGGTCACTCACTTTAAGAACTGGAGTCCAGAGAGACAAAGGCCATAGTTTTCTTCATTGCTCAGAAGATAGTTTCACTGATTATGGAGATGTTAACTTTTTTTTTTTAAACACAAATATGTCTTTTTGTTATTCTCTTTTAGAATTTTATCTTTTTAAGTGGGTCCAACACTAAAGGCAATATTCAGTACAGAGCAGGTACCTGATAATTAATTGTTTGAGAAAAGCATGAATGGGTTGATGAGTCTTTCTAGTATCCGAATCTCTTAAAATACAGCAAAATTTTTCTTTTATACTTTTTCATTAGACTTCTGGTGATGTTTTATGTGTTATCATGCGAATTTACAACCAATAACTACTAGCAGTGATTGACTTACCTCTTGGGCCCAGCTTTGTCTGGATCACTTGATGTGAATTTCTTCAACTAATTTTATTTTCACAACTCCTTTGTGAGGCAAGTAATATGACAATCACAAAGGGGTAGAGATTAAGGGATTTGCCAAGGCCACGTGTCTAACAAGATCTGGAGTGAAACAAGTTAGATGAAATACCATATAATTTCACTTATATGTGGAATCTGAAAAACAAAACATGGAAACTCAACAAAATAGAAACAGGCTAGTACATATAGTGAACAAAGGAGTGGTTGTCAGAGCAATGGGAGGGGGCGTGTAATGTCTAGCGCAGGGAATACAATCAATAACCTTGTATGGTAACAGATGGTAACTAGACTTATTGTGGTGATCATCCCATAATGTATAAAAAGATCATATCACTATGTTTTATACAAAACAAATGTTATGTTGTGCATCAATTGTAAGTCAATAAAATTAAAATTAAAAAATAAAGAGACATAAGCTTATGTTTAAAGGTTTTCTATGGCTTTATTTGGCCAGAAAAGTTGGCAACACATTTCTCCAGTGTATCTGTACTCTAGTTCTCTGTGTGTGAGTGTGTGTTTTATGATCTCTGAAATTTTTAACGTCTGATGTTGGTAATGATTCTATCTTTTAATTCTGAATAAACCAGGAAGTTTTACTGATTCTATAAAGTTTTATGGAAAACTGTCATGTCTAATCATACGTTTGGTTGCTTGCCCTCATATACATCTCACTGGGCTGATACTAGCAACTATGTTCTATGGTACATAACTTGCTTGTCTCAATCATGTAATCCTGTTCTGAAGCAGCTTTGTGATTACTGTTTTGTAAAATCTGGATTCTGCCCATGGGTCTTCAGCAGTCTCCACGCACAGACCTGAATCTTTGTCTGATATTCTCCTCTTATAAGAGCTCCAGTCTTTTCCTGAGTCATAGGGGTCTCCTCTCCCACTGCAGGACAGAGTACCATCACATCAGGTTCTGTTCAGGACACTTGATATGAATTTACTTCTGTTGCTTTTGAATAAAATTAAATTTGATGGAAACAATAATTGTTAAGGATGCTCTATAAGAATGTTAACTCCTAGATTTCTCTTGATCCCCTAATTTAATTTTCATTGAAGCAGGATAAAGTGTGAGCTTAATGCCACTTTCATCAGGATGAAATAAATAATATGTGAAGCATGCTTTGGCCCTAGCAGAGAACAGCTTTTTCTGAAACACACTTCTGCATTATTACCATCATCTATCTTTGAAAGATTTTTAAAGGGGCAACCCCATGAATATACCCTTCTGTTTAAAATGTTACTTAATGTCATATTCAGGGTTCACTCTGTGAGATCCTCATGGAGTGCATTTATCTGAGAACAAGTCAAGAGCCTAGTACCATATCTGGGGATCTGGTCACATCACAGGTCAGCCTTGTGGCTAGGACTCTCCTTTTTGCACTGAATCCTAGAAAATTGAAAGACAAATTAATTGGCTACTCCTGCAGCTGTCATAGACCAGGTTTATACACCTGCTTTACCTTTGTCAGATTTTCACCTCTTAGGTGGGGTTTGCTGTGACTGTTGTTTAAAGGGAATTCTCCAGGCAAGAATACTGAAGTGGGTTGGCATTCTCTTCTCCAGAAGATCTTCCTGATCCAGGATCGAACTCAAGTCTCCTACATTGCAGGTGGATTCTTTACCTTCTGAGCCACCAGGGAAGCCCAACACTTATCTTGTCAGATTTTCACCACTTAGGTGGGGTTTGCTGTCTCTGTTGTTTAAATTTAAGGCAGAGTATACATCAGAAAACATTTAAAAGATGCCTGTCTGTGACTCAGGCACATAGAAGCTTACAAAATAGCAGGGGATATAAATGCTGAGACAAGAAGGAAAATGGGTCAGAGTCTTGGTTAAGTACAGACAGATTTGTAAGGAATTGAATACATAAAAATCAAATAATTTGAATTTTGGACATGATAAATTTTTGTAAAGCATAATGGTATTAGAGAGATGAAATATAAGAATTTTACTAGAATATCTTTTATGCTTCTATTCCTATAATTTACCTAGTGAGCAGAAATTTTATTGAAAGGTGTTATTGGAATATTTTTAGAAATGTACTTAATGGACCCTTCTCTTCAGGCAAGTAACTTTTAAAACCTTCTCCTGACTCCTCCTCCAGACCTACTTCATTATCAGAGGCTGTAGAGTGGCGAAGTCTGGGGGCCAGCAATGTCGTGGAAGCAAGTCACCACATGACTCCAATTCCCTGGACCCTCAGAACAAATGACTTCTGGATTGGAAAGAGAATCCAGGAAGGTCACATATCACTCATTTGACTGGGATACAGGACTCTCCTGAGAACGAATTTATTCTTTCAGGGAAAAAAGGGCGTTGGATTCATATTGTCTTGAAAAGTACTACCATGGAGAACTATCATCTATGAAAAAGAGTGCTCTGAAAAATGCCTCCTACCCTGTGACTATGACCAGTTCCATGAGCTGGACTGGTCTGGGAAGCAGCAGTGCTTCCCCCTGCTTCAGGACTGGACACTTCCAACCCAGAGTTTCCTAAAAGAATAGCTGCAGCCATGAAATTAAAAGACCTTTGCTCTTTGCAAGAGAAGCTATGACAAACCTAGACAGCATATTAAAAAGCAGAGACATCACTTTGCTGACAAAGGTCCAGATAGTCAAAGCTATGGTGTTTACAATTGCCATGTATGGATGTGAAAGGTGGACCATAATCCTTTGGCTGAGCACAAAAGAATTCATGCTTTTGAACTATGGTGCTGGAGAAGACTCTTCAGAGTCTCTTGGACAGCAAAGTCAATTATAAAAGAAATCAACTCAATATCATTGGAAGCGCTGATGCTGAAGCTGAAGCTCTGATACTTTGGCCACCTGATGCAAACAGCCAATTCACTAGAAAAGACCCTGATGCTGGGAAAGATCCAGGGCAGGAGGAGAAGGGGCTGCAGAGGATGAGATTGTTAGATAGCATAACTAACTCAATGGACATGAATTTGAGCAAACTCAGGGGACAGTGAAGGACAAGGAAACCTGGCATGCTATAGTCCATGGGGGTCACAAGGAGTTGGACATGACTTTGCAACAATAATAGCTGTATCCACAGCTATTATTCTTATTTTCATAGGAAATTAAGAGCTATTCTTAAGTTTTACACTGTACATGTACACTGATTTTCCATAGTGATGTGGTAGAAATACTTTTGAGTATTTAATTGTTTCAAATAAGATTGTCTATATTTTGCCTTTACTGAAACTGACAGCATGAATATAAAGCTCAGATGAATTAAATTATTATACCATGGCTAGATGCACAAGGCCATTCTTTATTTTTAGCTCCTATAAAATATTTAATATAAAATACAGATATAAATATATGCAATTTGGATGGATTTAATAAAGCCTTATAAATACTTGGACTTTATATTAGTAAAAGTGTCACTCATGAAAGATTAAAAATTTTCACGGCCAAGGGAAATATTACAGTTTATGAAAACTTAGCTTGAGCCATAAACATGAGTCCCCAGATGTAAATGTCGAGACAGTTGAAACTTAAATAACATGAGTTAGAGGAAGGAAAGTTTTGAACATGTGTTTGCACCCCATTCTTGGCCATATAAGGCAAATAAAATGCTTGCTTAGAGCAGCTGTCATACTGAATGATTTGATCCTTAAATTAAGAATTGTTTTATTTGTTCTCTTGAATCATAAACTTTATAAGTAAAGTCTGTAATTTTGGCATAAAATAAATGCTATAAATAAAAGTTCATTTGAGACTGAATAGTTATTGGTCTTATTTTTAACAGTCAGATATCAGCCTGTGGTCAATACATCTTTTCAGGCAACTGAGTTGTATTTTTCATGTGAATCTGTTTATTTCAGTGGATTCAGTTTGCTAGTTATGTCTTCCTTGTATGCCCTCGGGTGGTGTAACACCAACATCAGTTCATTCCAACCACAGAATGCAGGGTGCTTAATTGCACACATCTCATATTTCTAGAAAGTCAAAAGTACCAAATGTCCCTGAGGTTAGGCTATGCTGCCTCTGGGATCAGTGACTTCAATAAGATCAAGTGGGCTCTACAAATTAACAAATTTTATGTCCCTTAGCTATTGCTGCAACAATAAACCACCTGAAACCTCAGTGGCTTAAAACAGTGCTCCTTACTCTGTCTTGAGCTTTAAGGCTGGGGATTAACTGACCTCATCTGGGCTTGGCTCATTTCTGAGGGACTCACTTAGTTGAACTGTTTTTTGGTTTAGCCTCTTGTAAATACCTCTGTGGTCAGGTGTTTCCATGCTGAAGGAAGTGAAGGTGGTGCTGTCATGGCAGATTCTTAAACAGTCCTCTAATACCTCCATGTTTCTTCCATCCCCATTAGCACAACCCATCTGCTTAGGCATGAAGTGTGTGTTGGGGTGTGGAGGTCGGGGTCTCGTCCCTGTTTCAACTGTGTCATCTGTACTTTCTGGCTATAACTTTTAGTGTGTACCAGGAATTCATCAATATTTCAGCTTACAGAACAATTACAGGTTTGATCCCTCTGTCCATTTTTACTCCAATTTCAATAGGACTTTAGGAGGAAAATGAGAAAAGAAACAAACATGTCTACATGCATCTTTAATTCACCATTTTAAATTAGAAAGCCTAGATTGAATTTCAAAAAATAAGTTCATTATTAATCATTGGTATTTAATAAGTTTAAAGTTATGACAATCAGTACTTTTGTATCTAAGCTTTCAAGCAATATTTTTATTAGGTCACATCTGTTATTTCTATTTTGAAATTAAGTTTATCAAAAATGGACTTTATGTATATTTAGTCATCGTATTTCTTAATTGAGCACATTAGAAATTTAATTAATTGCTCATACAAAGATTTCTGTTAATGGATTTTGTATGTGTGCAAAACTATACAGAGAATAGACTGAATTAAAGAAAAAGAGCTTCCAGTTCATAAAAGCACATGGGAGAAAATAGATCCTTATGTAGCATTTTATAGTGTTGCCTCCATGCTTCTACATTTATAATATCTTCCTACATCCATTTGGAAACATACCAAGATTTAACACCTTTGTAAGTCTGTGACTGGGCTTCCCAGGTGGCTCAGTGGTAAAAAAATCCTCCTGCCATGTAGGAGATGCAGGTTCAATCCCTGGGTCAAGAAGGATCCCTGGAGAAGGAAATGGCAACTCATTTCAGTATTCTTGCATGGGAAATCCCATGGACAGAGGAGCCTGGTGGGCTACAGTCCATGGGGTCACAAAAGAGCTGAGCATGACTTAGAGACTAAACAGCAACAACAACGAAGTTTGTTGCCAAGATAACATCCTCACAATGAAATGACAAAGCCTATTGCAGCATCTCTTCATGGAATTAATAATTACTTGGAGATTTCAGGACACTTTACCCAGTTTTAGAATATGGTTTCCACGTGTACATCCACACACACACACATACACACTCATACAGTTTAAAATGAGTAATAATTTAAATTTTCAGCAATTTGCTGAAATCACTTGCAATATAGTCGACAGCTATCTTTATGAAAATATAGCTCTACTGAACATCAATAGTGTTTTATAATTAGCAAAACAATTATGCTTTGAATATATTCCATTGGGGCTTCCCTGGTGGCTCAGATGGTAAAGAACCTGCCTATGATGCAGACCTGGGTTTGATCTCTGGGTCAGGAAGATTTCCTGGAGAAGGAAATGGCTGCCCACTCTAATATTCTTGCACAAACATATTCCATTACATATAAAAAATAAATCTCTAATAGAGGATTGATGGGACTTTGTTTACTATTTTAACTCTTTATTTTGTTTAGTATTTTAATTCTTTATTTCAAAACTATTCTCAAATTCATCCTCTATTTCTCTTTCTAGGATATTAACTGCTATTAGCTGCTTCCAATGGTGGTCTTATTTCAGAAATGCATTTTTATTTGGTTAATCATAATCATTTAGCTTTCCATGTATGTGTTTAATAGAGAGATGCCCTGTAATGAAGGAAATATAAAATCTTATTTCAAATACCCAGGGGAAATTGAATTAGATGAACATCTTCTATTCGCAAGACTTCCCTGGTGGCTCAGATGGTAAAGCGACTGTCTACAATGCAGAGACCTGGGTTCAATTCTTGGTTGGGAAGACCCCCCAGGAGAAGGAAATGACAACCCACTCCAGTGCTATTGCCTGGAAAATCCCATGGATGGAGGAGCCTGGTAGGCTACAATCTATGGGGTAGCAAAGAGTCGAACAAGACTGAGCAATTTCACTTTCACTTTCACTTCTATTCTCAAGGACCAGAGTAGAAATCACGAGTATGTTCACCTGTCTTCCCATATAGGGAGGGTGACAGTTGTGAGTTCATATGTTGTAACCAGTACTTTTGCTAAGTATTCATCACACAGGGACTCTTTTTTCAAGATCTCATTGGTTCTATTCATCGATTTTAGACTAGGGCCATCTAGCAGTTAGAAGGGCCCTGTAAGAGGTTACACAAAATGGAAAGGTTTTATAGGAAGAAGAGTGGACTACAGGAGCAATTAGCAAAAGAAAAGAAGGGATTATTTTTGGGCCAAGACATCTTTGGGGGGATCTGGACCCTAAGGAGACTCACTGCTGGATATTCATAAGTTATAAGTGGGATGGGCTCTCTTAGCCTAGTAGTATTGTTTTCTAGCCTGCTTTTTGGTTTCAGTATGATTGAATTGTTCTACTAGTTAGAACAACAATTCTTGACATTTTCTGCCTGGTAAAACCACTTAGAGGAACTTTTCAAAAAGTATTGACAGGGTACACATCCCAAACAAATTAAGCTAGATTTCTTGTGGGTGGGGCATAAAGTCATTGTGTGTTTGTCAGTAAAACTTTATCCTTGAGAGGCCACTTAACTTTGTTCAGTCCAGACTTTATCATTCTTCAACTATTTCAAAAATGCATCCCAGTGATCATAACAGACTGACACAAGAGTTGTTTGTGTGTACTGCTAAAAAGAAAGCTCTGTGCTCAGTCGCTCAGTCACATTCAAATCTTTGTGACCCCGCAGGCTGTAGCCTGCCAGGCTCCTCTGTCCATGGGATTTTCCAGGCAAGAATCCTGGAGTGGGCTGCCATTTCCTCCTCCACTGAGCCATCTGGGAAGCCCTCAAAGAGAAAGCTACAGGCCCAAAATGGTCTCATCTTTGCTAAAGCTCATGATACTAAACATGGGATCTTAGTTATTTTTCATGAAGACACTCTAGGGAGAACAGCTGTCCCTCAGTAGATAATGTGAAAGCTTGGAGAGCTAAGCCATTTTCAGTTGTGGAGCTGAAAGAAGCTGAAGTGGCTTTAAAACCCATTCCTGTCTGACTCAAATGCTGCTGCTGCTACTGCTAAGTCACTTCAGTCATGTCCGACTCTGTGTGACCCCATAGGCGACAGCCCACCAGGGTCCCCCGTCCCTGAGATTCTCCAGGCAAGAACGCTGGAGTGGGTTACCATTTCCTTCTCCAATGCATGAAAATGAAAAGTGAAAGTGAAGTTTCTCAGTCACGTCTGACTCTTAGCGACCCCATGAACTGCAGCCTACCAGGCTCCTCGGTCCATGGGATTTTCCAGGCGAGAGTAATGCAGTGGGTTAGTATCTTTTAAAAATCATCTTTTGTGGTAGCATGTGTTCCAAAAGCAAATTTCTAAGTCTACATATTACTTCTCACTTTCTTTGTGGGCATGCAGTTCTCATAGGTACAATATTGACATCTTTTTTGATATTCGCTTTTGAACAAAAGAATTACAAATACTGTGTGTGAGTGAATACCTCCTCTCTCCTTTTAAAGATTACTAGAACCCTGACAGGATCTGAGCCTGAGCCCAGAGAGTAGGTTAATGTGAGGATGGGGTCCTTGTGGCTATTTGAAGTTAGAAGGTATTTCCTAAATCCTTTCTTCTCCTCCAAGAGATTGACTTACAAAATTCAGTTATATTGGCATGTGGGTTGAGTTAAGGTCTTTTCTCTTCTCATGACTGTCTTAGGAGGACCTCAGAAAATACTTCAGTTGCTGAGCTGAGCTGAGCTGAACTTTCAGGTAAAAACATCAAGATGCCTAGAAGAGATTGTTCCTCTCCTAGATAGATAGTTATGATAGGTAATCATGGATGGTAGATTACAGGTGCACAGAGAGAAAGAGCGTCTCACAGAGGATTTTGCCTGAGTCTGATCTAGACCCTGGTAATTCCTTGGTATCTCTGAGTCAGAGTGTTGGAGAGCATCTTTTTCTTTCTTTCTTTCTTTTTTTTTTTTTTTTTTACTGTGTTGGTTTTGCCACACAACATGAATCCAGCACAGGTGTACACACGTTCCCAATCCTGAACCCCCCTCCCACCTCCCTCCCCATACCATCTCTCTGGGTCATCCCCGCGCACCAGCCCCAAGCATCCTGTGTCCTGCGTCAAACCTAGACTGGCGATTTGTTTCTTATATGATATTATACATGTTTCAATGCATCTTTTTCTTACACTAACTTGAGATCAAAGAAGGATGAGTGCTAAAGAACTGATGCTTTCAAACTTTGGTGCTATAGAAGACTCTTGAGATTCCTTTGGACAGCAAAAAGATCAAACCAGTCAATCCTAAAGGATAACAATCCTGAATATTCACTGGAAGGACTGATGTTGAAGCTGAAGCTCTAATACTTTGGCCATCTGATGTGAAGAGCTGATTCATTGGAAAAGACTCTGATGCTGGAAAGATTGAAAGCAGGAGGAGAAGGGAATGACAGAGGATGAGATGGTTGAATGTCATCACCAACTCAATGGATATGTTTGAACAAATTCTAGGAGATAGTGAAGGACAGGGGATCCTGGCATGCTGCAGTCCACGGGGTGGCAAAGAGGCAGACATGACTAAGACACTGAACAACAACCAGAGAGTTGAGCTACTTTCTTGGCTTCTAATAGGACTGAAAAGAAGATGATAGAGGAAGTCTGTGGATTTGCTGTTGTTTCCTCTTCCTAACCTCCTAGGAGGTATGTCTGCAGCTTTCCTGATCCCAAGTGGGCTTCCCAGGTGGTGCTAGTGATAAAGAATCTGCCTGCCAATGTAGGAGGTGCAAGGGATGTGGATTCAATCCTTGGGTCAGGAAGGTCCTCTGGAGTAAGAAATGGCACCCCGCTCCAATATTCTTGCTTGGAAATTTTCTTGGGCAGAGAGCCCTGGTGAGCTACCATCAATGGGGCTGCAAAGAGTCAGACATGACTGAGCACACACACACCCTCCTATCCTGCACCCAGGTAAGCAGCTATCAACAGTGGTCTCCTTAACCTTCCCTTCATATTTCCAGGTATATAATTTTCACTCAAGATTTATGTGTTAAATTACTTGTGGGATTATCGGTCAATACTTGTTTGGGAAAAGAACAGCAGTAGTGTTTATTTCTCACCACTAATTGCTGATGCTGTTGAGGATTTCTTTCTCATGGAAGTTTTTCTTCATAGTCATTGACTGTCAGAGAAAGCACCTCCATGCTGCCACAGTGTTTTCCTTCTGCAAGGAAAACAAGTTCTTCAACTTCTTCCACTCAGGTGAGAACTAAGTTATCCTATAAAACCAGTGTTATCTGGTAAAATACTTGAGAGGAATATATTCAAACTTTAACCCTCTATTTCTCCATTTAAGAGAATTGTTGGCAGTTCAGAGATTAAACTCTAGAAGCTACTTACCATAGTGTGTGCTAAACTCTGAGATCTCTTTTTTTTAAAGGAACATGTCACAGGAGACAATTACCTGGAAAGAATGGAAAGTCATGGAAATCCTTCTGGAGGGTTAGGTTTAGGGACTGGCAGATGGGTGTACAGCACTCAGACTTCTGAGGTGGTGCTCAGTGTTCTGACATTTGGGAATGAGGCTTTGGAAGGAAGAGGCAGGTGCTGAGGGTGGGACTGTGGGCAAGAGATGAGTCATTGAGAAAGTAAAGCTGTTCACAGTGCCTGAGAGATGTCTTTGATTGACAGATGAAGAAAACGTAAGCCACAGAAACCAGCTCAAGTGCAGAACTTGTTGTTTAAAAGGGACAGAGTATGGCAATGGGGATCTTGAAGAGTCAGATTGGTAACCTAAAGTTCTAGTAGTGTCTTTGGAAGTTTGGACAAGAAACTGAGATCCAGATTGGAAATAACATTAATATATTTACATATATTATGAATGTTATTCTCATAGAGATAACATTTGTGAGGGATGTGTGAAGTTAAGCTGTATCTAATATGTTGTAAAAATATATAAGTACCATTTATTTAAATGTAAAACATAAAACCTGACCTTACAGTCTGAGTGCTGTACACCCCTCTGCCAATCCCTAAACCTAACCCTCCAGAAGGATTTCCATGACTCCATCATTCTTTCCAGGTAAATGTCCCCTGTGACATGTTCCTTAAAAAAAAAGGAGATCTCAGAGTTTAGCACACACTACGGTAAGCAGCTTCTGGAGTTTAGTCTCTGACCTGCCAGCAATTTCTTAATTATAAAGAAGCATAATTAATTTAGTTGGAAATTTAGGAAAGAAATGACAACCATATTGGCCAAGAGAAAGGAATGCAGTTGAATTTTAGATGAATAGGGATGTAACTATATATGGCTAACATGAAAGTTCAAACAAAGGTCATAGTGTACACTGTGAAAACAACGAAAAAAAGAAAAGAAATACAAATGTCAGAAGGATGCAATACCATCTTGAGTTAAATTAGTTGCTGCTATTTGTGTTAAATTCACCAATATTGTCATCTGATTTTAAAGACAGGTAAAGTTTAGTTGTAAAAACTGAAATCAAGCTTGAGATAGGTCTTATTTTGAGGTTCATATTCAGCGGGATTCTCAGGGATGATTCTATATAATTGACTTGATGGCATTAAACAACATGAATGAGCCCAGAAAAAGAGGATGCCTGTGAGATCACTCAGTGCAGAAATGCAGAGGTACTCAGACTCATGTTCCCTGTAGCTCATTGTGATGTTGTTTGACCTGACCTGAGTCCAGAGCCATGCTCTTGGGGCTCAGATGAGATGGCTAGAAGACAAACAAGAAGATAAGAGAAGATCACACATATAATGTGGATTCTAGTATATGGCTGAATACTGCAGGACTGAAAATACAGCTTAGTCTTTCCACTAGTTCTTTTTTTAAAAACTTAAGTTTTATTTTATAAGGAAATGGTAACCCACTCCAGTATTCTTGCCGAGAAAATTCCATGAACAGAGGAGTCTGGCAGGCTACAGTTCATGGGGTTGCAGAGTCAGACACAACTGAGCAAGTGAGCACAGCACAGCACATAGCTGATTTACAATATTGTTTTAGTTTCAAGTGTTCAGGAAAGTGATTCAATTATACATATGTAAATACCCATTCTTTTTCAGATTCTTTTCCCAGATAGTGGCTCAGATGGTAAAGAATCTGCCTGCAATGTGGGAGACCTGGGTTCAATCCCTGGGTTGGGAAGATTCCCCTAGAGAAGGGAACGGCAACCCACTCCAGTGTCTTGCCTGGAGAATCCTGTGGGCATTGGAGCCTGATGGGCCACAGTCCATGGAGTCACAAAGAGTCAGACATGACTGAGGAACTAACTCTTCCCATACAGGTAATTACAGAATATTGGGTAGAGTTCTCTACAGTAGGCTAGTTGATTATTTATTTTATAGTAGTGTGTTCTTTGGGCTTTCCTGGTGGCTCACTGGTAAAGAATCTGCCTAAAATGAAGGAGCCACAGGAGTCTCGGGTTCCATCCCTTGGTTGAGAAGATCCCCTGGAGGAGGGCATGGCAACCCACTCCAGTATTCTTGCCTGGAGAATTCCATGGAGAGAGGACTCTGGCAGGCTATGTTCCATAGGGTCACAAAGGGTTGAACACGACTGAAGCAACTTAGCATGCATGCACAGTTTGTTCTTTACATGACTTTATTTCACCTGGATCTTCATGATTGACACAAGTGAACATCTACATTCAGGTCTAGTCAGAACATGATGATTATTTACAGTTGAACCTCTTAAGTATGCCATGTTTTCCTACTTCTTTCATTTCGTATTTCATATATGATTTCAAAAGACGTTTTTAACTTTAGAGCCTAAAATTTGCCTGCAAAACTTTAAAATATATTCAGAATACTTTATTCCCTAGAGAAGGAAAAGGCAACCCACTCTAGCATTCTAACCTGGAGAATACCACGGACCGAGGAGCCTGGTGTGCTACAGTTCGTGCAGTCAAAAAGAGTCGGGCACGACTAAACTGACTTACCACCAAAACCGCAGAAATATATTATTATGAATTTCTTTAATTATGTCAAATATCAATGTATAGGAATAGTGTTACAACCTGGAAATATCTTTTAACTATATGATATAGGAAATTTCTATAGAATCATACTGAAATCCAGCCCTGTGTGAGAGAGGTTTGAATTCACGTTTATCAGTCATGAGAAAGTCCTTTGTTATATGGTACCTTCTTTCTCTCATCACTGGGTAATAACTTTCAGTCACTCTAGTTACAAGGACCACAGGCTGGTTTGGTATTATGTGTGTTTGTGTATGTGTGTAAAGGTGGTTTCACTGATGTTAGTTTTCTTTTCCAGTAATTTTCATAGCAACATGAAATCCACTATCTATTATTTCCAAATCTCCTGACTAGGAGGAGGTGGCTTTGCTTGGTTATTATTTACTTCTCAGCCTCCCAAAGAGTCACAGTTAGGGCATAAAATCTGTAAGAAAGTTTCCAGTTAACAGCTTGGTCTGCTTTTACCAAAATCCTCTGTCTTTATGTGCTTCATCCCCATCAGTTTTTTGAGTCCTTGTCAGTCTTCAGAATATTGATTTCAAATGTGTGAATGGGGCCATTGACTCAGAAATCACCATGGGAGGATTTTAATGAGGTAATCTCACTGTGAAAATGTCTTTTTTTAGTTGTCTTCCAGCACAACTTGGTGGAGCATTTGTATGAATAATATGAATAAGCTTACCAATGAACAGAACTACCTTCCATGAGAAAGGGGGTGAATTTTGCAGTGGGTCGATTTGCTTTCCAGCAATCATGCTGTTCAAAGACCTACCTCAAGACCTGCCTTGCTTTCCTGGCACATTTTCCTTCAACACCATTTTCTGAGTCCTGAATTGATGGCTGGGAGGATACTGGTGGCACTTTAAAAAATACATTTGTGTGTGTGTGCATGCTCAGGTATGTCCAACTCTTTGTGACTCCATAGACTACAACCCACCAGGCTGCTTTGTCCATGGGATTTCCCAGGCAAGAATACTGGAGTGGGTTGCCATTTCCTCCTTCCTGGTATCTTCCCAACCCAGGGATCAAACTCGTGTCTTCTGTGTCTCCTGCATTGGCAGGCAGACTGTTTACACTTTGTGCCACCTGGAAAGTTCTTTAAAATACATGTGAGATGACAAAACCTGCCTGTTGCCTACTGAGGGTGACCAGTGTGGAGGAAGGTTGAGGCTCTCACACCATGCTGCAGCTCAGCATTGCTGAGCATGATCTGAGCCTGCTCATCCAGACTCCTTGGTAAACCCAGGCAAAGATGAGATGGCAAGGAAGCAAGGTTAATTTAGCTTCTTCTTAACCTTGTTATTCGGTTGGCCAAAAAGTTCATGGGTTTTCCGTAGGGAAAGACCTGAACAAACATTTTGGCCAACCCTGCACAAGCAAAACAATATGCCACCAGCAGCACTGTGTTTGTCACAGATGAGGCTGTCCCATAAGCTTGTGGACAGGACAGATTCTCATTGTTTGGCGGCGGCAGGCCCCTGTAGAAATGAAGCCCTGTAACAGTCTAAGGCATCCCCATGGGAACCCTGGGTATACAATGGAAAATCAGCCTTTACCCTCAAGCTAGGCTCATCAGATGGGTGGAGCCAGCGCAAAGATGACCCACCATACTAACCTGATGAGTCAGGTGAGACAGCCCAGACAGAGTACACAGGAGGGAGAGTGGGTGGATCAAAGGACATTCTTCTCACTGTTCTTGCTGGATGAGAGTCACACCTGGAAGACAAGAATCAGGAGCAGATGATCAGACCCGTGGTCACGGCATCTCCTCTGTGATTCCTGAAGTGAGGACACTTCATGTAGGAATGGACTTAGCCCATATCTAGGTTTGCTTACAGCTTCTGAAGCTCTATAAATAAGTGCCAAATCCAGTGGGAATGTCTTTGGTATTTACAATGTTTGGTGCATTCTGATTTTGCTCTTTGTCTCAATGGCCCTGTAATGGTGAAGCCCCCAGCCACATACCCTGGGCAAAGTCTGTCAAATCATGTTCCTGTTGCAAAGCTGTACCCTCATCGTGAGCACACCTGCTCCCAGCCATCCCTTGTAGCCTCATCAGAACATTTCCAAAGATGCAGTAATTTTGAAAAAATACATACACTTATCACTTTGATCCTACTGTTAACATTTTACTATATGTATATTCAAATATTCATTTTTCTATTCATCACAGCATCTTATTTTTGATGCCTTTAAAAATAAATTGAGAACATATTTACATATCCTTCTAAAGATTTCAACACACATATAATCAACCAGATTTCTGTATTTGTTTACGATTTTCCTTTCAATAGAAAATCTATATTTTGCCTTTAACTCCTGTGTCTGTGTTGGCCCTCTGAGAAGAAATACTAAGATGAAATAAAATGTGTGAGAGATACTGGGGGAATGTCTGTGAAGGAAGGACAAGAGGAGACAAGGAGAGACACCAAACCCTGGTGGAAGTCTGGCACAAGGAAAGGGAAAGGAATGTAGGTTATCAAGATATAAATTGAAATCACATGAAATAATACTGTAAATTATTTACATCTACTTGTATATATTTATGACAAACATGTTAATATCATAAGACAGCATGGGATTTATAGATGTTACACTCTATTTAGTGGTTATCTCAGATAAACAGGGGAATAGTTTCAGAGGGCTTCAGGGGTAGCTATAATATAGCTTTTATTAAAAAAAAAACCTGAAGCCAATATAGCAAAATATTGAGATTTGATAAAATTGGATATCAAGAACATAAGTACTTGTGACAGTATTTTCTATAATATTCATTAAGTTTAAAATATTTTATAACAAAAATCAAAAATTATTTTAGCTTGCTTTTTAAATTAAGGGTGATATAAGAAGAATTAGTTGGGAAAAATTTAGGTGTTTAATTTACTAGATAATATAAGTTTGACTCTCCAGTTTATATCCTTTGACTTTAGGGTTAATGAAGGTAAACACATCTTACTCCTGATCTTGCCTCTACCAGCCCAGGTTGACTTGTGTAAATGCAAATGAAATCTTTTGCAATTTTTTCACATTTGAGTTTCCTAACTTGCAGAGAAGACCACAAAGGCCACACAAAGCATAGCCTTAATTTACCCTCTTCTTACAGCTACCATATGCTGACTATACTGGGCAAAATGCCAATGGACTATGTTCTGACTTTAAACAATTGGAAACTCCACATTTCTCAGCACCATATCAAAATCTGTGGATTTATAAGTTGAAGATGGTCAGGTAAGCAGAATTCTTGAATGTGAGCAGAAATCCAGGTGGAGAAAAAAGTGGAGCTCATTTTTCTTCCCCACCTTGTCTAATAAACACACTACGGTAATGGGAAGGCTGAAATAATATTTTTTTTAGGATAAGTAAGTCATATCTAATAATCAGAGACTTTTTTTAATAAGTGAAGATAAAAAGCCAATTAATCAAGATGGGACATGGTGCTTATCAAAAAAGCTAAACCTTTGTTTCCTTGAAGTTTTGACTAATTTCTTTTTTCTCTGATTTTTATTGTTATGGTCACTTTTTCATAAGTAGGTATGATTTTTAAGGCTGACAGGAAAGATTTAAAATTCAATTATTTTATCCTAAATGAG
>SJYC01084852.1:0-10395 GCA_006408675.1 Madoqua kirkii
AAGAATAGCAAGAAGAGATAAGAAAGCCTTCTTCAGCGATCAATGCAAAGAAATAGAGGAAAACAACAGAATGGGAAAGACTAGAGATCTCTTCAAGAAAATTAGAGATACCAAGGGAACATTTCATGTAAAGATGGGCTTGATAAAGGACAGAAATGGTATGGACCTAACAGAAGCAGAAGATATTAAGAAGAGGTGGCAAAAATACACGGAAAAACTGTACAAAAAAGATCTTCACGACCCAGATAATCACGATGGTGTGATTACTAATCTAGAGCCAGACATCTTGGAATGTGAAGTCAAGTGGGCCTTAGAAAGCATCACTACGAACATAGCTAGTGGAGGTTCTTATTAGTTATCTGTTTTTTATGTAGTTGTTTATATATGTCAATTCCAGTCTCCCAAATTATCTCCTCCCTTCTCCTCCCCACCCCATAACCATAAGTTTGTTTTCTACATCTGTGACTCTATTTCTGTTTTGTAAATAGGTTTCATTTGTAACATTTGTTTTCTATTTCACCTGAAAGCTATATCATTTGATGTTTGTTTTTCTCTTTCTGACTTACTTTACCAAGATGACAATCTCTAGAGCCATCTGTGTTGCTACAAGTGGCATTATTCTCTTCTTTCTGTGGCTGAGACTTCATTGTGTGTGTGTACCGCATTTTCTTTATCCATTCCTTTGTCAATGGTCTATTTTTCTAAGTGGGGAAGTCATCTTCCTAAGGTTATACAACTGTAAAGTGCTAGAGTCAGAGTTTGAACCTGTGATCAGCCAGACTCCAAGTTGTAGAAAAACTTAAAATGAAAACAGATGTTCCAAAAATTCACTAACCCTATGTTATAAATTTAATAGTGTCCCCCAACCCCAATTCATATTTACAAGCCCTAACCCCTAATGTGATGTATTTATAGATGGCCTTTAAAGAGGTAATTAATGTCACATAAAGTTATAAAGGTAGGACCTGAAGTCAACAGGACTGATATCCGCATAAGAAGAGGAAGAAACACCAGTAGCATGCACGTACAGAGAAAAGGCAGTCAGGACACAGTGGGAAGGTGGACAGCTATAAGCCAAGGAGAGAAGCCTCAGGAGACACTCAACCTGCCAAGCCCTTGATCTTCCAGAACTGTAAGAAACACATTTACGTTATTGAAGCTACCCAATCTGTGATATTTCACTATGGTAGCCCTTAGTAAACCAGTACACCCCACTATCTTTGTGAGTGGGACACTTTGCCATTCCTTGACTTTGAGTTTATTCATGTGATTTATTTTGGTCCACAGAATATTAGCAGACCTGATGTGATAGAGGCTTGAGAGACACCTGTGTGGTTTGGCTTGCCCTCTTGTGCCTGTGCAAGTGCCATAAGAAAGACACATTCCTTTGAGCTGGTCCAAGGGAGGATGAGAGACATGCGGGATAGGGCCTTGCAACCTGAAGCAAAGCCACCTGGCTGAAGCTGGTCTAAGTCACTCAATGCTGAGTTGCTGCAATTTGAAGCCAAATCACCTGAACTGACCTCCATACCCATGACAGCAGATGATCATTGTCTTAAGCTCCTGAGTTTTGTTAGGCAGCATTATGGTGGCAAATGGCTAACTGTCACAGTCAAAGGTCAGACTAGGCAACTTCACGTAATTTCTGCATGGTAGCTGCTCTGGCCATTTATTAGGGGTGGGGATGGAAGGATATAAGGAGAGAAGGCAGACAAATGGAAGCTCTAATAATTCTGTCAACTTCTGAATTAGGAGAAGTTATATTTATCTAGGAATACATATAAAGTAGAATTGAAACTCCATACCCATGACAGCAGATGATCATTGTCTTAAGCTCCTGAGTTTTGTTAGGCAGCATTATGGTGGCAAATGGCTAACTGTCACAGTCAAAGGTCAGACTAGGCAACTTCACGTAATTTCTGCATGGTAGCTGCTCTGGCCATTTATTAGGGGTGGGGATGGAAGGATATAAGGAGAGAAGGCAGACAAATGGAAGCTCTAATAATTCTGTCAACTTCTGAATTAGGAGAAGTTATATTTATCTAGGAATACATATAAAGTAGAATTGAACATTATTTTCCACTTCTCCAGGACAATATTTGTTGTTGATCAGTTGCTAAGTTGTGTCCGACTCTTTGCAACCCCATGGACTACAGCGTGCCAAGCTTCCCTGTCCTTCACCATCTCCCAGAGCTTGCTCACACTCATGTCCATTAAGTTGGTGATGCCATCCAACCATCTCATCCTCTGTCATCCCCTTTTCCTCCTTCCTTCTGTCTTTCCCAGCATCAAGGTCTTTTCTAATGAGTCAACTCTTGACATCAGGTGGCCAAAGTATTGGCACTTCAGCTACAGCATCAGTCCTTCCAATGAATATTCAGGATTGACTTCCTTTAGGATTGACTGGGTGGATCTCCTTGCAGTCCAAGGGACTCTAAAGAGTCTTCTCCAATACCACACAAAAGCATCAATTTTTCAAAACTCAGCCTTCTTTATGGTCTAACTCCTCACATCTATGTATGATTACTGGAAAAACTATAGCTTTGACTCTATGGACTTTGTTGGCAAAGTAATGTCTCTTCTTTTTAAAATGCTGCCTAAGTTGGTCATAGCTTTTCTTCCAAGGGCCTAGTGTCTTTTAATTTCATGGCTACTGTCACTGTCCACAGTGATCCTGGAGCCCAAGAAAATAGAGTCTGTCAGTGTTTCCAATGTTTCCTCATCTATTTGTCATGCAATGATGGGACTAGTTACCATGATCTTGGTTTTTCGAAGGTTGAGTTTTAAGCCAGATTTTTACTCTGCTCTTTCACCTTCATCAAGAAGCTCCTTAGTTCCTCTTCACTTTCTGCCATAAGGGTCATATCATCTACATATCTGATATTTCTTCTAGCAATCTTGATTCCCGCTTGTGCTTCAGCCTGGCATTTTGCATGATGTACTCTGCATACAAGTTAAATAAGCAGAGTGATAATATGCAGCCTTGATGTACTCCTTTCCCAATTTGGAAACAGTTGTTCCATGTCCAGTTCTGACTATTGCTTCTTGACTTGCATACAAGTTTTTCAGGGGGCAGGTAAGGTGTTCTGGTATTCTCATCTCTTTAAGAATTTTCCACAGTATGTTGTGATCCACAGAGTCAAAGACTTTAGTGTAGTCAATGAAGCAAAAGTAGATGTTTTTATGGAATTCTCTTGCTTTTTCTACAACCCAGCAGAGTTTGGCAACTGATCTCTGGTTCCTCTTCTTTTTCTAAATCCAGCTTGAACATCTGGAAGTTCCTGGTTCACATACTGTTGAAGACTAGGTTGGAGATTTTTGAGCATTACTTTGGTAGTGTATGAGATGAGTGTGATTGTGCAATAGTTTGAACATTCTTTGGCATTGATTTTCTTTGGGATTGGAATGAAAACCGACATTTTTCCTGTCCTGTGGCCACTGCTGAATTTTCAAATTTGCTGCCATATTGAGTGCAGTAGTTTCACAGCATCATCTTTTAGGATTTGAAATAGTTCAGTGGAAATTTCATCAACTTTACTAGTTTTGTTTTATAGTGATGCTTCCTATGGCCCACTTGACTTTGCATTTCAAGATGTCTGGCTCTAGGTGAGTGATTACACCATGTGGTTATCTGGGTCATTAAGGTCTTTTTTGTACAGTTCTTCTGTGTATTCTTGCCACCTCTCCTTAATGTCCTCTGCATCCTTTAGGTTTATACCATTTCTGTCCTTTATCAAGCCCATCTTTGCATGAAATGTTCCCTTTATAGCTCTAATAATATTGAAGAGACCTCTATAGTCTTTCCCATTCTCTTGTTTTCCTCTGTTTCTTTGTATTGGTCACATAGAAAGGCTTTCTTTTCTCTCCTTGCTATTCTTTGGAACTCTGCATTTATTTTTCTCCTTTGCCTTTCATTTCTCTACTTTTCTCAGCTATTTGTAAGACCATTTTGCCTTTTTGCATTTCTTTTTCTTGGAGATGGTTTTGATCACCACCTCCTGTACTATGTCACGAACCTCTATCCATAGTTCTTCAGGCACTCTGTCTATCAGATAGAATCCCTTGAATCTATTTGTCATTTCCACTGTATAATTGTAAGGGATTTGACTTAGGTCATACCTGAGTGGTCTAATTGTCTTCCTGACTTTCTTCAATTTAGCATGAATTTGGCAAAAAGGAATTTGTGATCTGAGCCACAGTCAGTTCCTGGACAATATTTAAATGGAGGAAAAACACTCCTACACACTCACACAGATAAATGGAGAGAGAATGGCCTTGTGCTTCTTGCAGTGAGTTATACTGAGTTTAATGTCTTGACTTTGTCTCTTGCTAGCTATGATTGACCTGGAACACATTACATAAATCTCACTGATCTTTAGTCTTTCTATCTGAAATTGGGCATGCTAATGATATCCTTCACACCAGATACAATTTTTTCTCCCCTATGTTTTTTCTGATCCCACAGTTGGAAGTGTCTGACTCAGAGCAAATACTCTTTATATTGCCTCTTTTAGTCCAGGAAGCTTGAAGGGATCAGGTAGGGTGGGGAAGATTTGGGAAACGCAAACTTTTGGTAATGTGGTTTGCTATCTGGGTGTTTGGGGATACTTAGTCCAGAGGGGCCAGAAGGACAGGTTGCACTGCCTTTGTGCTGGGTTGGTTATGAAGTCTTGAATCCTGATTATGTGGCCTAATGGGGGAAGGTGTGGAATCCCAGACTGTCAGAGCTAAAAGACCCCATGGAGGTGACAAATAATAGATAACTTCTAGTTTGACAAGTTGGAGCCCTGATTAATAGTTCAGGTTCCAAGTTCCAGAGTTTGTGATTTGGGACACATTATTCAGCCTTTCTGAGTCTTTGTTTCTTTATCTGTAAAAAGAGGAGTGTAGTGTGTATCTTTCATAGCAAAGCTTTCCATTAGTATGAAAATCACATTAAACCCAGGCTCTTAAGCCCTTAGTATAGCACAAGCTGCAGGTAAGCACTCACAAATATAATCTTGGGGTATTTAATTTATTCAGGCTTCCCCAGTAGCTCAGTGGTAAAGTATCCGTCTGTCAAGCATGATGTGGATTTTCAGTCCATCGTTGAGGAAGATCCTCTGGAGAAAGAAATGACTACCCGCTCCAGTATTCTTGCCTGGGAAATCCCATGGACAGAGGAGCCTGGTGGGCTACAGTCTATGAGGTCACAAAGAGTCAGACACAACTTAGCAACTAAACAACAGTAAGTTTAATTTATCCACTCCAGTCCCCTCCTTTTGTGGATAAATAAACTGCAGCTCCCTGGGGTGTGCTGATCTTCTCCAAGTCACAAGCAAATGATGTGCCAAAGTAGGACTAGACTGGAGAAAAATTTTCCGGGTGATACATGCCTGAACAGAGGCATGCCGAGAGGCTCAGAGGCTCAGAGGCAGTATGCAGTCTGCAGACCCAGGAGGCAGAGGCAGAGCTATAACTTTTCAGTATTGGAAATGTCCCGGAGTCTACATCTAGCCTGTCATTTTTGCAAGAGTCCTTCCCCTAGTTTCTCCTGGTAGCTTGGGCTTCATCTGTTAAACCACCAGTGAAAAGAAGCTCATCACAGACTCTGTCAGCGCATCCCACCTGGAACAACTTACTACCAAGTTTTCCCTTATATTGAGCCTTAATGTAACATCTGTTTCTTGAACCACATAGACTGAAACTAATCTTTTTCTGCACCCTAGTCTTTGAGTGTTTGCAGGCAGCTCTGTCTCCTGCTCCCACTGACTCTGCCAAACACACCTTCATTCAACAAGTGTGTATTGAACAGCATGTCAGGATTGTTTTAGAGGTAATAAACAGGAAACTCACACTTAAACATTTCATTCATTCATTCATCTGTCTGACACATTTTCATTAGGTGCGTTTTATGTTGCAGGCACAGTTCTAGATATTGAGGGCAGAGCAGTGAATATAACAGTCTCTACACACATGGAGCCTGCATTCTAGTGTTAGGAGATAGACAATGAACAAATAAATAGGTTTAGCTCAATGAATAGACATATAGTAAGAGGAAACGTGCTTTGGAAAAAGGAAAGAGAGGTAGAATGAAGGACAATGAGAATCCTGAGGGGTGGTTGTGTGGTGGTGGATGGTGCCCTTCAGCTGAACACTTCAGAGGGAGGGCGCAGCTCAGCGGTCCGTTCTTTTATCTGCGCTCCTCTCAGATCTGCCCTGTGATAGACCAGGTTCCCTGTGTTAGCCATGAGGCTCTCGATGGACCAGGGCTGTGTGTTTTCTCATGCACATTGGAAAGAGATGGGTGTTAGTTTCTACAACAGGGAAATAGGTGTTCTAAGCTCTACTCTGACAGATTCACCCTTGTACTCTGTGTCCAAGGGTAACATCATGCACTGATTAGCCTTCACCTTGGTTTGTTTCCATGTGAACTTTTATTCATTCTTTATTTTTCCCGTGTGAACTTTTAGAGGGACACATCCACTGCTCAAGTGAGAAGTGTGCTCATTGTCACCCAGAGCATATGGCTGCCAGGAAACAGGGTAGAGGAACCTTCTGATAGGGAGGCAACTGTATCATCCACTGCAAATACTATATGAAGGCTATCAGGGCTTACAAAGATTGATAGGACACAGTCCCCGATCTTACGGAGGTCACAGCTTAATGGAGGGATATGAATGATTAGGTAATTCCATAATGGGGATTAACATGCTAGCTGGCTTAAGACAGTTATCAGTCTTAGGATAATGGTGTGAAAAAGGGGTAGGGGTCCTAGAAGAACCATTCTAGAATAGTCAGTACCACTAAGGATTTCTGTGTTCCCAGCTCTTCATTCCTCTCTCGGTAACAACCTTACCCATGAAAGTGTGTGGAATTCTTTCATTCAAGGGGAGTATACTTCTCCACCCTACAGAATTTGCTTTGGCCAATGGAATGTTGACAGACTTGAAGTCAGAGGAGGCAGGAAACAAGCTTGCACATATGGGCTTCCTTCCTGCACTCTGCCTTGCCTGCAGAATCGTGTACCTGGGCTCAACCTGCTTGTTTCAGGAGAGAGAAGAGAAACAAGTGGTGCAGAATCACCCTGGCTGACACTTCAGTGGAACTCAGGTTCAGTCTTCTAGCCCCATTCAACCTCCACAGCCATGAGCTAACTACATGCCTATAAGGGTACCTTTAGAGTTTTGTGATTGTTTGTTATGCTACATATTGTGGCTGACAAATACAGGCTGGAAGAACATCTTTGTAGCATTTGGAAACATTCTAAATTATTTTAGTTCTCATTTAACATAGCAAGAAATATGATCATCTAGTTTTGTGTTCTAGAAGTCTTTGCAAATCAAGAAAAGACCCCGAGAATCGCTTGCTCTTTCTAGTCATGGCAGATGAGGGAAGAAGACAGGAAGGGAAGATGTGACCAGAAGAGGTAAATGGCCAGAGGAGGGATCAAGCTAGGGTTGGCTTCCCTGTGCTTTGGCTCCCCGGGGGAATGGGTGGGATGCATGGTATGGAGGGTGGATATGGTGGGGAAAAGGGTCTACCATAAGTGTCCTGTGGAGGGATGCAGCAGGGATGGGTTCAGACATGGCAGAGACTCTGAAGGGCCTAGGGGAGGCGTCAGTGAGAGCCCCAAGGGAGCACCAATCAGCCGGAAAGCACTGCTGGGTCTTGAAGAGGCTGAGAGGCCAGTCGGCAAGTCACAGCAGCCAGAGGTGTCCCAGCAGCCATCGATGGGATGCCTGGGGTGGAACTGCCTCACTTTGGGGGAGGTCATTCAGGGGCAGTTCAGCCCTGTCTCTCCATAGCCTAAACCAGAGAGGATTCAGAGGGACCAGGTCTGTTCAAGGATGCTCCACTCTTTCCATTCACCAGCCCAGCAATATACATAGAGAGGATGGGATGGAGCTTGGGAGACAGGCTTCAGAAACCTGAGAATCTGAGCATTTTGACCTCAAGAGACTATGCACTTAATTCAGCAGATTCTTCAAATTTAGAATCAGACCCAAGCGTAACAGCTTAAACTAAATTCAGTTTTCTTTTCTTGTTTACCAGTGGGGAGGGGGCTTGTGAGGAAGAACAGGCCAGTTATTGACTGAATGAAGAAACCACATTTTCTTTGTACACAGAAGAGTGATGGGGATGGATTTTCAATCCTACCACAGTTAAGATCCGGCATGGTGAGGTCTGAAGTGGTGGAGAGCTCCGGTGTGCTGGGAGAGCTGCAGAGACCTCTCTGACTCAGAATGAAGAGGGGCAGGGCTGAGGACTTAGGAGAATGAAGTGCTCCCAACAAGCTGAATCTTACAGAAGTGGTAGCAGGTGGCCAGACAAAGAACCAAGTTGCAAAGAAGGGACTGAGGTAGGGAGTGGCATGCACAAGGGTTTAGGTTGGGGGAGCGCCTAGAATTTCTCTAGGTGACCTGCATGGTATGATTTCTGAGTGTCCTTGTTGCCTGGGGAACTGCAGGGATCTGAGAGCCAGGAAGGTGAATGAGCATGTGCTGGCCAAGGCAGGGATGCCCTCTGCCTTCTCTTTCCTCCTCTCAGCCAGACAGCCTGTGAATTTCCCAGGGATTTCATTTTACTTGTAGGGAAATGTACAGCGTGGGGTAGAGGTGGGCTGAGACCAGGGCCCTAGATGAGGCACAGCATGCGTATATCTCATTTCGTCCCCACAGCTTTCTCATCCCAGTATTAGTCTCTAATTCATCTTGGCTCTTATTTATATTCAGGATACAAACAGAATCAAACCACTTCTCTTTTTAAAAAAAAAATTATTGAAGTACAGTTGATTTATAATGCTGTGGTAGTCTCAGATGTATAGCAGAGTAAATCAGTTATATGTATACATAAAGCCTTTCTGTTTTGTTTTTTAGATTCTTTTCCCATGTAGTGAGTAGAGTTCCCTGTGTTATGCAGTAGGTCCTTATAAGTTATCTATTATATCTGTATAGTGTGTATATGTCAGTCCCAGTTTATCCCTCCCCCCTTATCCCTGCTAACAACAAGCTTGTTCTCTATGTCCTTAACTCTACTTCTGTTTTGTAAATAAGTTCATTTGTACCCTTTAAAATATGATTCCACATATAAGTGGTGCCATATGATTTTTGTCTTTCTGTGTCTGACCTCACTGAATGTGATAACCTCTGGGTCTATCCATTGTGCTGAAAATGGTATTATTTCATTCTTTTTTGTGGCTGAGTACTCTATTATATATATATACTCACATCTTTTTTATCCCTTCCTCTGTTATGGACATTTAGGTGGCTTCCATGTCCTGGCTATTTTAAACAGTGGACATTGGGGTGCATGTATCTTTTTGAATTATGCTTTTCTCTGGGGATCAGCCCAGGAATGTGATTACTGGGTCCTATGTTAGTTCTGTTTTTAGTTTTTAAAGGAACCTCCATACTATTCTTCATGCGACTGTTACCAATTTCCATTCCCACCAACAGTATAGGAAGTTTCTCTTTTCTCCATACCTTCTCTGGCATTTATTGTTTGTAAGTTTTTTTGATGATGGCCATTCTAACCCATGTGAGTTGATATCTACTTGTAGTTTTGGTTTGCATTTCTCTGATAATTAGTGATATGGAGCATCTTTTCATGTGTCAAACCACTTCTTATACCTCCCTCACTTCCCAACTGGCCTGTTGGTCCAAGCCACAGCTATCTCTAACTTGGATTATTTTAATAGCCTCCTAACTGGCTTCCCTGACCCCACTCAACCTCCTCATCCTCCACACATGTTCAAGGAGACCCATAAGACACACCAAAGTCTGATTATGTCAACCCTCTGCACAAAGCCATCCAAAGTCTCCTCACACGACTCACAATAAGCCTCCAGACCCCATGGGAATCTGCTAGGCCCTCCATGATCTGGCCACCCTTACCCTTCCCAGTCTCATGCCCTGCTTCCCCCTGTTCTGCTGACCCCAGTCGCTTGTTCCCTCTTCATGGAATGCTTTTGCTTCCCACATCCTTAGAAGGCCTTTACCCTCTGCCATCCCTCTGCTGTGCTGCTCCGCCGCCCTTGCATCCATTTCCTGCCAACAAGGAGGCAATGTCCTCAACCAAGAGTCTAAGAAGCAAGGGGCTGAGCTGGTTGGGACTCCTGGTCAACCCTTCACTTGATCGCTTGGTGATTATACACTTGGATGCAGGCCAGTACAGCAGCTCAGTGAGGAGCTGGGGCAGAGCCAGGCCCTGCTCCTGTCCCCTCACCATTCCTACCCTCGTCCTCTTGGCTCACTCACTGTCAGGGGAAGCTCAGGTGGGAAGGAACTGCCAGTGCCTTCCTCATGCCCATGAGATCTGGCCATTTGGCAGGCATCGAAGATAAAACTGTTGATGACTTCAGAGATCTTTGTGCAAGAAACACAAATGCTAGCATGGTGTATTTATGCAGTATTA
>SJYC01084853.1:0-10373 GCA_006408675.1 Madoqua kirkii
CGGACACAACTGAGCAACTGAACTGAACTGAACTGGTGGTATATAGGAAGTATTTCCTCTAGATTTTCAAATTTGTTACTGATAATTGGTATGAGGTATTACATTGTTGCTCTTTTTTAAAACTTTTTCTCTGATTATGGTTGTTGGTTTTTTCCCCGTTATACCTTATCAAGTATATCTTTCTGTCATTTTTATTTCAACATTTAAATTTTTATCATAATTACATCCAAAAGTGTTTGTTTGATATTTTCACAAAACTAGCCCTTGGGTTTAGTTACTCTTCAATTATTTAGCTATTTTCCTATTTTTTATTGTTTATGGTTATTTTTATTTTTACTTTTATCTTTACTAATATCCTCCTCATATTTTCCTTTGGTTGCTTTTCTTGTTATTCTAACCTTCTGCAATATAGAATAAGCTTCATTCCTTTTAATCTTTCTTTTTAAATAAAACATTTAGGTATTTAACATTTCCTTTAGTACAACTGGGCTTCCCTTGTGGCTCAGCTGGTAAAGAATCTGCCTGCAATGCGGGAGACCTGGATTCGGTCCCTGGGTTGGGAAGATCCCCTGGAGAAGGGAAAGGCTACCCACTCCAGTATCCTGGCCTGGAGAATTCCATGGACTATATCGTCTATGGGGTCACAAAGAGTCGGACACAACTGAGCGACTTTCACTCACTTAGTACAACTTATGCTACCTTTCAGTTTTGATTGTCTCGTTCTAAAATTTGTCTGAGATCATATTCCTTTATTTCTAGGTAATAATTTTGTCATATTTTATTATTTATTCTAACTCTTGAATAATGGTAAGAAATGTGGACCTTAAAAATCTTTTTCTTTGTTCCATTAATTTAGAAAATACTTTTTATTATCTATATGCAGAGCTATGGATTCATAAATTTCTTTATGTTTTCAATTTTTTTCTGTCACTGATGACTGATTTTTAAAGGGTTGGATTAAAATCTCTCACAAATATTACTGTTTCATATAAATCCTCTTCTAATAGGTTTTGCTTCATAGATTTAGCTGCTATTTTTGTGTGTGCGTGGAGAGGTTTATGAGTTATTATAAGTTTTTTAATAGTTTGTCTGGGTTATCTGAGAAGCAGACACCAAGACAGAATTAAATATGGCAGAATTCTGTTAGGAGAAATGCCTGGGAGAGAAAGTGGGAGGGAGCTGGGGAAGCCTGGAAGAGCCATCAGATCCTGCAAGTCTGACCCCCAGTATAGGAGAGACTGAGGAACCTTCTAGACTGCCTGAGTCTGAATTATCAGCTCAGCAAGCCTGCCAGGAAATCCCTGAGACAACGTTGTCAGTCAGGAGAGTCTTGTGTTTTCCAATAATGAGCCTACCTCAGACCCTGTTCTCTGGGTCAAGGTCACTGTCTGGGTGCAGCCTTGGGGACACCTGGCCTCATCGCGTGTGGAGGACAGCTTTGGAGGGCAGCAGCGCAGACTCGTGGTCAGTTATGCTCTCTGTAGTTGGAGGTGAGCTAGGTGCCTTCTAACAACACTCAGTTTTAAGAAGTGCATTTATTTAAGAAATACATTTAACTTTTTGTTAACTGAATGTTTTATTATTTTCTAAATCTGTTTGGTCATGGAATCATGTTTTCCCCACCAAGCCCATGAAGCATACTCTGGGAAATGTTCTAGTTGCATGTCTTTATGTGTCGTCCTTGGTCATGTCTAAAATATCTTACCAGTGATATTTATGAAGACAAAGAAAGCATTTATATCAAGTTTGCAACCAATATAGAAAAAAAAAAAGAAAACAAATTCAATAGATTCACAGATGTTCCTCTCCCTATGCACCAATCCCATTCTAAACGGCATTTTGAAAAGCTGTTTGCTCATAAATTCACAGAGAGGGAGGCTGTTTTAAAGTTTAAATCCCTGGATCCATCCCTACTGAAACAGGCAAGGGGCATGCCTTTGAAGCATTATAATTAGGCATCCGTTTTCTCCTATCTGATATTTGCTCTGTGGGCATTAAAAGTTTTAGAGGCAGTTAATCCCCATTCTAATCCCTGAAGATCTTTGAAAGTGGCCTGTTAACTCCTTAGACACCACATGATATGTATCTGCCACGGCTATATTGAGCACCTTGCTTTTGTGCAGATTCAAGGGGCTGTTAACTCACCCAACCATCCATGGCTTGTGGCAGTTTTCTTGGCAGCATCCCCACCGTGCTTTCCCTTTAAGTCTTTTAACTTCAGACGATTTAGTCAAATACACTAAAGCTAAAAAGCCTACTCGGTCGACTAATAGCATCTGATCTTTCAACAACATCCATCTCTTTTCTTCATCTTGCCTGTTGCCACCAGTGACTCACTTCATCCCCGAGAATCATTTCTCCTGTCGAATGACTCATCCCAGGTGCATGTGTTCCATGTGCCATTTCCTCACCACTTTCCATTTCTAAAAGTCACTTCCTCTGTTTTCCTTGTAATTGTAAGTCTCTGTTATGAATCCTTTTGGTATTTTCTCAGTGATGCTTTAAAAATATTATGCTTCAATGGTGTTCTCAAAAGAGCTCAATAAGAAACAGACTGTTGAACAGCATCGTGTCCAAGCTGAAAATGAGTATGCAGAACGCTGATGTTGTTTGTTGGTGGCACTGGGACCTGAAAAACTTGTACAGAGAGATGATTCTGTATTCATTTATATGGCTAAAGGGTATATACAGATAACGTCACATATGGCTATCTGGTCCCAGATAGGGGAAACAGATCCTTTTAGAACAAACAGGGGGAAATGACACCTATGGACTTCAGACAACAAGCTGGTTCACCCTTAGAGTCTCTTTTAAAACACCTTTAGTCTGCTAGTCCTGGTTAATTGGTAACCTGGATCTTATTTCTAACTTGATTCAGGTAGCGTTAGCCTTTAACCGAAAGGCACCAATTCACTACTGCTGATCTGACATTGATACATACAATTCCTGATTTCATTCTTGTGGACAAATCATAAATCCTAACCTCAACTGAGTTGGTGATATCTAGCCTGAGGTCCTGGATCTTCCTTAATAAAAGGCAAGAATTTCATTAACAGATAATAATCTTAACCTGGGCTCCTAGTTCTTCCAAGACCTACATTTGGTTGTATGGTTCTTTTTTTTTTTCCTAATATGAAATATTTATTTAAGTGCAATTTGTCGTAGTGGCTGGTAGCAGACTCAGTAGCTGCGTGTGGGCTTAGTTACTCCATGGCATGTGGGATCTTAATTCTCAGACCAGGGATCAAACCTGTATCCTCTTCATTGGAAGGTGGATTCTCAACAACTGGACCACCAGAGAAGTCCCCAACTGTATGATTCTTAGGTATCTCTTTGAGTACCTGGTGGGATTATCCCAGATACTTCTTACCACTTGAATAGTGGTTCAAACCTCTCAGAGAAGAAATGAAACTAACTTTTGGCCTTCTCTATATAATTCAATAAAAGAGGCTTAAAGAAGTTTCAGTTCTGGTGTCCTTCCTTTTTCTATTCCTGGGATCAGCTGTGTGTGTCTGTGGATGTTCAGTCATGTCTTCTCTTTGCGACCCTATGGACTGCAGCCCACAGGCCCCTCTGTCCATGGGATTCTCCAGGCAAGAATACCGGAATGGGTTGTATTGGG
Source organism: Madoqua kirkii (assembly GCA_006408675.1). Lineage (NCBI taxonomy): Eukaryota > Metazoa > Chordata > Mammalia > Artiodactyla > Bovidae > Madoqua > Madoqua kirkii. The sequence continues at coordinate 3,623 of SJYC01084853.1, forward strand.
GAAGGAAACGGAACTTCCCAACCAAGGAACTGAACTCTCATCTCCTGCACTGGCAGGCAGATTCTTTACCACTGAGCCGCCTGGGATGCCCTCTGGGATCACTTGACCCCCATCTATTGGCTAATGCCTATCTCAGTCTCTATGACAAATAAGTGCTCTAAGCAGGAAAACATTAAGTGTCTCCACTCCCACAACACTCCCCTACCCTGGGGCTCAGCATCCACCCCCTGATACAATCCTTGACCTTGTGTGTCTGTTCTGATAACAGGGCTCTGGTTCTTTTGCCTTGACTCCACCTATGCTTCGTACCACTTCTGTAAATAATCCTCTAAAGAGACCATTCAAAATAGTGTCAGGAGTCATAGGACGCAGTGATCAGAGTTAAAGAACAACCTAAGGAATTGGAGAAAATATTTGCAAATCATATATCTGTTGAGGATTGATATCCAAATATATAATCTCATTACAGTAAAAAAAATCACACAATCAATTAGAAAGCAGGCAAATGACTTGGATAAACGTCACCAAAGAAGATATGAAAATGACCAACAAGCACATGAAAAGATGTTTCATATTACTAATCATTAGGAAATGAAAATCAAAGCTACATCAAATACTACCTCACACTCATTAAGACAGCTACTATCAAAAAGTAGAAAATAAGAAGTGTTGGCTAGAATGTGGAGAGATTAGCTGTATTGTGTACTGTTGGTGGGAATGTGAGCTGATAGAGCTGCTGTGGGAAAAGTATGACAATTCTTTAAAAAATTAAAAATATGATGACCACGTGATTCAGCAGCTCCACTTCTGGGTATATACCCAAAAGAATTGAACACAGGGACTCAAAGAGATATTTGCACCCTCATGTTCACAGCAGCATTATTCACAATAGCCAAATGATAGACTTAAGCAAGTGTCCATCAACAGATGAATGGATAAACAACATTTGGTGTATACCTATGATTGTAATATACACAGACGATTGAATATACACACAGCAAAAGGGAAGAAAGTTCTGACACATGTTATGACTTGAATGAAACTTGAAGATATTATGCATAGTGTCTCATTCAACTTACATAAGATACTCAGAGTAGTGGTATTCATTAAAATAGAAAGTGGAACAGTGGTTGTTAGAGACTGGGGAGCAGAGAGAATGAAGAGTCATTTAATTGGTATAGAGTTTCCATTTTGTAAGGTGCAAAGAGTTTTGGGGATTGGTTGCATGACAATGTGAACTTAGGTAAGGCAACTGAACTGTGCACTTAAAAGCAGTTAAAATGATAAGTCGTATGCCATGTATATTTGCCACAATTTAAAAAAAAGTACCAAATTGAATTTAAAAACCTACATAGATGAACTGACTCTGGTTTTATTGTGCATTTCACTAAATTCTTCAGAACTTAGATGCTCTATTGTAGAATGGGGAGCCAAATTTATTCCTAATCATATCCTAGGAACATGGAGAGACTTAAATGAGACAGTCTATGAAACTTACCTTGTAAACAATTTAGGATTATTTTAGTGTGAGATGTCAGTTAGTAAGTATAAAGTTGGGGATGTTTAGGATGTCTCTAAGAAGCCAATGGAATTTGAAAGAAAGTGATGAATCCAACAGACCAGAAGTACAGCATGGATGTGCAGCTTGAGTCAATACATTTCACTGAGGACTTACCCTACGTCAGGCTCATCCTAGACACTGCTTGGAATAGCCTCTGTTTTTGCTGAGAGTATTGAATTGAAAATGAAAACCCAAACATTCATAAAACACCATATTAAGGAGGAAACACGGTGCAGTAGGGACAGGCAGGGGAGCCTGAGAGAATGCTGGCTTCCTAAAGGAGGCAGATAGACTTCTCAGAGGAAACATCTAAACAGAGGTCTGAAAGGTGAGCAAAGAGAAAGGAAAACATGTTCTAGGAAGAAAAACTAACTTGTGAAAATGTGTGAAAGTAAGACAATACCTGATGTACTGGAGGTGCTAGAAGAAATTCCTCAAGGAGTTTGGGATGGGAAAAACTAAAGGTCAGCAGGGATCAGATCATCTGTGGACTGGTGAGCCATGTTAAGGCATCAACATTTAATCCAAAGGGTGATAAAATGCTACTGAAGAGTTTTAAGTGGGTAATGGCATCATCAGATATTCATTTTATGAAGATCACAGGTTATAGGGTAGAAGAGTGTACTGGGGTGAGGGAGAAGGAGATGCTCAGACAGGGCGTGGAAAAATCATGCAAGAATCCAGGTAAGGATGGTAGGAAACAGCACAGACTTTCAAGGAAAATTTCGGAAATAAATTTGACAGAACATCACGTGACACTGGAAGTTGAGGAAGAAAGAGGAGCGTCAAGGTGATAGGCCGGCAACTGTGAGGTTGGTGGTACCATTCCTGAAGCAGGGAAACACAGAGCAGATGTTCAGTTTAGGATACACTGGGTTTGAAATGACTGAGGGGCGTGCAGATGGGAGGTCTGGGTCAGCTGAATGCACAGGCATATGATCAGGAGAGGAATCAGAGCCAGAGATAAGGATGTGGCAGTCTATATCTGCGTGTATATATATATACACACACACGGTAGTCTATATATACGGAGAGTAGCAGGAGCCGCGGATGTATAAAAAGACTGTGTAGAAGTGGGGATGATATAGGAAGGTGAAAAACGAGGTGTGTGATATGGAAACTATATAATGGAAATCAAAATATTCATAACCGTTCATGAACAATAATACAAAATACGTATAAAAGGGAATGAAGAAGAAACAGAAATATTGGGAAAAGAGAAGGACATGGTTTCTTAAGAAGTTAGGGGCAAATAATTGCTTATGTGTTTAGTTGGGAGAAAATGCTGCATAGCTAGTATAAAATAGGAAGCAAAGGGAAAATATTAAAGGTATAGTAAATAGGAAAATGTTAAAGAAGGTGACAGGAATATGTTCTAATATAGTTAAAATACATCGAAGTGAAGTCGCTCAGTCGTGTCCGACCTTTTGCGACCCTGTGTACTATAGCCTGCCAGGCTCCTCCGTCCATGGGATTCTCCAGGCAAGACTACTGGAGTGGGTTACCATTTCCTTCTCCAGGGAATCTTCCCGACCCAGGGATTGAACCCGGGTCTCCTGCATTAGAGGCAGACACTTTAACCTCTGAGCCACCACATAGATTGAATGTAAATAGGTAAAAACATCCACTAAAATTGACTCTGAATTTTAAAAACTAAAATCGAATTTGTCTTTAGCAATAGACAAATTTGAAATAAAAGCAAACAAATGTTTGAAACACAGTATTTTTTTTCCATAGCTTCTTACTTCTGCAGCACTTACCATGTGCCAGGTACTATCCTAAGCACATGACAAGAGTCAACTCATTTAATCCTCATAATGGGATTATGAGAGAGCTGTTATACTATTAATATCCTCACCAATGGATCATTAAATCGTGGAGGTTAAGTAATCAATCCAAGACAAAATAACCAGCAAGTGTCAGAGCTGGGATTCAAACCAAGTGATAAAACAAGCTCGAGAAAGCTATGCAGATGGAGATTGAAAGAAAACAGACGTTCAAATTTTAATACCTGACAAGACAGAATTCAAGACAAAAAATATACTAGCCAAAAGGGACATCAGACATGAGTGAAAAAAAAACAATTATATGTATCTTCAAAATAAAGGCTCAATCAAAGACAAATAAACAAACATATAAAGATACGTTTAAATATCACTTTCTCAGAAAGATTTTCCTGACCCACCCTTTATGGATTAACTCTTGACTTGCACACCCTAAATTCTCTATCACCCTCCTGCTTTACTTTTGTCCAAAGCATTTATCACTGCTCTGTGGGTGTGTATAAGTTGTTATTATTTATTTTTTATTAGCCCCCCTAGAATATAAAGTCCATGAAAGGCAGGGATTTTGTTTTGTTTAACACGTTATTTCTGATGCCTAGAAGAGTGTCCAGCAAATAATAAGGTGTGGAATAAATGTTCACTGAAAAAAATAAGCAAATGAATATAAATAAAACAATTGATAAGATTAAAGTGCTGCATATACAGGGGCTTCCCAGGTGGCACACTAAAGAATGTGCTGCCAATACAGAAGATGCAAGGGATGCGGGTTCTATCCCTGGGTCAGGAAGATCCCTTGAAAGGGGAAATGGCAACCCTCTCCAGTATTCTTGCCTGGAAAATTCCACGACAGAGCTGCTTGGCAGAGTACAAGCAGTGGGATTGCTGAGAGTCGGACATGACTGAGCACACACCTCCTGTGTATACAGCTTACTATGTGTACATATCCATACCCAAAGGATGCAAAGTAGATACCCTTTTGAATCAAAATGGAGGACATGGAAACAACCTAGATGCCCATCAGCAGATGAATAGATAAGAAAGTTGTGGTACATAAACACAATGGACTATTACTCAGCGATTAAAAAGAATACATTTGAATCAGTTCTAATGAGATGGATGCAACTCGAGCCAATTATACAGAGTGAAGTAAGCCAGAAAGAAAAACACCAATACAGTATACTGACACATATATATGGAATTTAGAAAGATAGTAATGATGACTCTGTATGTGAGACAACAAGAAACATAGATGTATAGAGTGGACTTTTGGCCTCTGAGGGAGAGGGAGAGGGTGGGATGATTTGAGAGAATGACATTGAAACATGTATACTATCATGTAAGAAACAAAGCGCCAGTCTATGTTCAATACAAGATACAGGATGCTTGGGGCTGGTGCTCAGGGATGATCCAGAGAGATGATATGGGGTGGGAGGTGGGAGAGGGATTCAGGATTGGGAGCTCGTATACACCTGTGGCAGATTCATGTCAATGTATGGCAAAACCAATACAGTATTGTAAAGTAGAATAAAGTAAAAATAAAATTTAAAAAAATGGAATAGTCATCAAAATTGACCATATGTGAAGTCATAATGAAAGTTTCAAAGAAAATTTAAAAGAAATATATGATGTTTTTCAAAAATAATGTAATAGTAACAAAAACAATTGTTATAAGTCAATATAAAGAATATTCAAACATTTAAGCAAAGTACTAAAAAATGACACTAAATAATAAACTAAATAATCTTAAAATCTAAATAACTAAAACACCGAATAAAATAAAAAGTAAATTGGTAACCAACTAAGAAGTAATCTCTGGAGCAGGAACTGGCAACCCACTCCAATATTCTTGCCTGGAAAATTTCATGGACAGAGGAGCCTGAACGTATACCTGTCTCTTATACACATCTAGATGTGTATAAGAGACAGGTACTAAAAAATGACACTAAATAATAAACTAAATAATCTTAAAATCTAAATAACTAAAACACCGAATAAAATAAAAAGTAAATTGGTAACCAACTAAGAAGTAATCTCTGGAGCAGGAACTGGCAACCCACTCCAATATTCTTGCCTGGAAAATTTCATGGACAGAGGAGCCTGATGGGCTATAGTCCATGGGGCTGCCAAGAGGTGGACACGACTGAACAACTAACACACACACAAGAAGTAATAGGTAAACTATACTAACAAACTAAATGAATATACTACATGAAAAGAAATTAAATAAAGCTAAATGACTTGGCTAATAATAATGATGTAATCATATGTTAGCCATCTGAATGTAAATCTTCAATCTTGATTTGAACAAAGTAAGAATATAATTGGGTACAGGGACAATACGGTATGTATGTATGTATGGGTGTGTGTATGTATATGTATGTGTGTTTGGGGGATATGAGAGAGACTCAAGCCCCATTTTTGTAATAGAAGGTTAATAGGCAATGTCTAAACTTGAAAATAAAAAGAAAACTTTTTCTTATAGGATGCTGTTTTGAAATAGTGAGATATAAACCAGAAGAAACAGCCAAGAGAGTATAAAGTGAGTCCATCTGGGTAGTGGGAACTAGGAAAAAAACAATCGTGGTAAGGGGACTGCTCTTTTATGATACGCCTTATGGTACTGTTTGACTTGCTAAGCTGCCTCTGGGGTACTTTGATAAAAAATTAAAATTTAATTACAATTAGATGAAATTGTGGACTTACTGATAATGAATCGTAGTCATACTCCTAAAAGATCTATCCAAATTGCTTCCAACTTTTTGAATGAAGAAAATAAAATAAGCCTTAGCGGTGAAGTAATATGTGACATATTTGGAGAGAGTGATGAACTAGGTCTTGAAAAAGAACAGCTAGGCAACTCTGTCGTGTTCTCCACCCACACAGGGACTAGCCAGTCATTACACATGTCCTGTTTTCCCAAGAAATATTGGCAGAGGAAACGTTGATTTATCACTATTTTATGAGGAGATAAATTGGCAAAGGCTATGGAGCAAAGAGTATACAGAATATAGGTCTGAAACTGGAAAATTTCCAGCTGGATTTAAAGAGAATTGTTATAGCTAAAGGGGATAGTTATTCATTCAATAAGAACATAAGGCATACCTAAGCATAAAGCACTGGGCTAGACTTTGGGTGGGAGGTGTTTATAGAGATGGATGGGTTGCAAACTCAAGTCACTTAACAACCTACTGAGGATGATCTGAACACATGGAAATTAAATAAGATGTCACAGTCAGTATATCAAGTCACTTTGGCAGGGTCTCGGGAGCAGCTTAGTTGGATATGTTACACAGTGATGCATTTTTACATTTTCAATATGTAGGTCTCAAGGAAAAGACAATGGGAAAGAGTGAAGATACATTCTGTAAAGTTGAACTGAACCTTTGCATGGAAGAAAAGAGAAAGA